>JAODAL010035512.1:0-42854 GCA_025379985.1 Phyllomedusa bahiana | reverse complement strand
TGCAGAAAAGGGTCCGGTCCCAGAGCAGGGGGAGCTGGGGCTGCAGGAGCAAATGGTGCAGGTGAGAGGCGGGGCGCAGGCGGGGGTTTGGGCGAGCCGAAGGTTCCTCAGGGCCCCGCGGCTGGTCGATGCCAAACTTTGCTGGGCGAGGCCCGTCGTAATGTGCGGAGTTCGGGCAGAGGTACCCTGGCGGAATCCATGGCCAGTGTGTACTGTGACGGTTCGGTGGATCCGCTGGACCACTGCAAGCGATGGTAGTTAAGCCACGCCAGGGAACGGAATCTAAGTAGCCCCCGGTTTTCACCAGAGCCCGCCGCAAAGCGGGATGGACTTGCTGCGGCGTGAGGCTCCCATGTTGTTACCCTGACGTGACTTGCTTGGGGGGTGGCGGCGGGGTACTGCGTGGTACAGAATCGTAATCCAAATGGCGTATTTCAGGAACAGGCAGAAGGTCAGGGCAGGGGGCAGAGGTTCGTGGTCAGAGAGGGGACAGACGGTCAGGGCAGGCGGCAAACAGGCAAGGTCAGGAAACGTAGCGGAACGGATTGGTACACGGATAAGCAATACGGAACAAGGACACTCCAAACTCTCACTAAGCACACCAACAATTGGAAAACAGGTGCCGGGGGGGAAATACTTATTTTAGGACCAGCGCCCGGCAATAAGCCAATTACCGGGACACTGGCCCTTTAAATTTAACCAGCCGGCGCGCGCTAGGGGGCGTGCAGGGCGCACGACGGCCGGGACAAAACAGGAGCGCCATTCACCGGAGCGGGGCCAGGTAAGCGAGCCGGCGTGGGGACGAGGGTGGCCGCGGGTGACCGCGATGCCCGCGATGCCCGCGCCGCGGCCCTGGCAGGCAGGGAAACGACCGCAGGGGCAGCGGCGCCCGCAGCCGCCATGACAATTTGGTGGGGGATGGTAAGACTTAATTCACTTACAAGCTGGTCAAAAACGTCAAATTTTAACTGGTTGTTGGATGTATTACAGTTAGAGATGGGCGAATCGATTCTAACGAAGTGGAATTCGTTTAGAATTTCAGGAAAACTTCGATTCTGAACGAAGTCGAAGTTTGGGGGGATTCGTGTGAATGAAGCGTGTTTTTAATTGATAAAATGGCTGCGAGCACATGGCGTTACATGGGGCAAAGAACTCTGGGAGGAAGAAAGGAATACCCTAAATGACATGTGCAGAGATGAAGCCAATCAGAGACCGGCGGGATTCTGTGACGTCACCACACTATATAAGTCCGGACACGACGCTGGCAGTTCACACTCCTCTCACTGTGCTGTGTAGTGAAGCTGCTGCTGCTGCTGAAATCTTACACTAAAGAACTAACTTTTATACAGCGATTTTTGGGGGGTGTCAAAGCTTGTCTCAGAGACTGCTTCTCTTACATTCTAATTTTGATTTTGTGGGGTATTGGAATTGAAGTCCAGTGTGTGTCCAATTCTGCAACATTTTAATGCTATCTGCTCAGTTCTTGAGCACATTGAATATCCAAGGCTTATCTAAGCCTGGTGCTGCTGTTGTATTCA
Source organism: Phyllomedusa bahiana (assembly GCA_025379985.1). Lineage (NCBI taxonomy): Eukaryota > Metazoa > Chordata > Amphibia > Anura > Hylidae > Phyllomedusa > Phyllomedusa bahiana. Next base: position 41,316 of record JAODAL010035512.1, on the reverse strand, counting down.
GTTAAAGAAACAGCTTTTTTTAACAATCCAAATACCATTTAATTTTTGGCTGCTCATTTCTTTGCGCAATTTACATCCAAGGTTAATGAAGTGTTTTTCTGCTGTTGTGGTCACTAAAAGAAACAGTGTTTTTCAACGCCAAAGAAGAAATTTTGGCTGTAGCATAATTCATATCAAAGGTTAATTAAGCTTTTTTTCTGCTGTTGGGGTTTCAGTAAAAAAACATGTCTTTTAACACGCTACGAAGTTGGTAATTTTTGGCACCTCATTTTTTTTGCGCAATTTACATCCAAGGGTTAATTAAGCGTTTCTCTGCTGTTGTGGTCAGTAAAACACACGTCGTTTTAACACGCGAAAAGGGGGTAATTTTTTGGTAGCACTTTTCTTTTTGCGAATTTAAATTCCAAGGGTTAACTAAGATTTTTCTGCTGTTGTAGTCAGTAAAAGAAACTGTGTTTTTCAACCCCAAGAAGAAATTTTGCCTGTAGCATAATTCATATCTGAAGGTTAATTACGATTTTTCTGCTGTTGTGGTCAGTAAAAATACACGTGTTTAACACGCTACAAAGCTGGTCATTTTTGGAAAGCACATTTCTTTTTGCGCAATTTACACCCAAAGGGTTAATTAAGTTTTTTTTCTGTTGTTGTAGTCAGTAAAAGAAACAGTGTTTTTCCACCCCAAAGAAGAAATTTTGCCTGTAGCATAATTCATATCCGAAGGTTAATTAAGCCTGTTTGTGCTTTTTATTTCAGTAAAATACACATTTGTTTTTAAACGGCACATACAAGTAAATTTTTTCCTGGCCTTTTGTGGAGCGCAATTTATATCCAAGGGTTAACCAAGCTTGTTAGTGGGTTCTTTTGGAGTCAAATACAGGGTGTGTATTTATCATATACAGATATCTTCATTAAAAAAGAGCTGTACATTTTAGAATAAACAGTATGTCAGACAGAGAGAAGGCAGGCTATTCAAATGCGAGTGGCAGTGGCACAAAGATTCCTGGAGCAGGCCCAGGTCGCAGCACAGCAAGGGGATGTCGCAGCAGGGGTCACTCGGTGAGGCCGGAACTGCTGGTGTCTTTCTAGCGGCCGTGTGTTGACCAGCAACCCAAGGGTTCTTAATTGGTTGACTAGGTCATCCACTTCCTCCCAGATGAAATCTGACAACCTCAGCCAAAAGTAAGTGGGAACGTCAGACACAACCCTTAGTTGGCATGGCCCGGGAGCGGGTCAGCGGCGCTCACCTGTCCTCAACCCGCCACTGTCCCATCCGGTTTCCTCAGCCAAAGATCTACTATGTGGTCTGGGCTCAGTGCCACTATACAGCGAGGATGAACAATTTGAGGAGGACAGTTAGCAGCTACTTGGGGGGGCGAAGAAATGGGGCCAATATCCCTTGCTTCTTGTAGAAGGCGGTTTAAAAGTATAGATGGGAGAGTGGCAGGGGAAAGGTCATGTTGTGAGGGTTCACCCTCTGCATCCCAAAGACGTTGAGGAGGACAGCATTGAAGATGAAACAATAATCGAGGATGATGTAGCCGACCGCACTTGGGAGCCGGGTGAAGCAAGGGCTTCATCATCGTCAGGAGAAGAGGGCGTCAGCTTGAGCGTCAGGCAGCGGCGCAGCCAGCAAGTGGGTTGTGTGGAAAACCCACTTTGAAGGTCCAGGAAAGTAGTGGCACAGGGGCTCAGCGAGGCAGTGGCGGTAGTAGTCACTCAGTGCGGAGCGTTGGCGGTAAAATCAGCTACTCAGCGGTGTGGCAGTTCTTTGCTAAGACACCAGAGGAGCCGAATATGGGTATATGTAGAATCTGTGAGCAGAAAGTGAAGCGTGGCCAGGGTGCTAACGTTGGCATAGGGCCCTGCGTCAACAAAATGCAGGTCACCATCTGGTGGCCTGGGAAAAACCGTGGCTCAGATGTGGTGGTCCATCCTGCGCGCCGCAAGCAGCAGCAGCGCCAGTGGAAACGCATGCCATTGCGGCCACCCAAGGCTCCAACACCTCTGCAGAAGGGAAGCTATTTCTCTTTGCTATCAACTCCCGGTCAGATGCTCCTGCTCCTCGCTACTCATGGTGCCGCAGTCGTTCAATGGGGGCGATTGCAAAGAGACAACGTATGTGTCCAACCATCCTAAGGTGCTGAAAGCTGACCGTTTTTTTCCTGTCCAAGTTGTTGGGACTACAGTCCCTCCCTTTCCAAATGGTGGGGCTCTGCACCATTCAGAGAATTAATGGCCTGTGCCGAGCCGAGGTGGAGGAGTTCCAAGCCGTAAATTCTTTTCCAAAAAAAGCAGTACCAGCCCTTTACAAAAATGTAGAACAGAAGGTGGGCCAGTCCTTCAGCTTATCAGTTTGTTCCAAGGTGCACGGCAGTACGGAACGTGTGGAGGCATAAACTATGGTCAGGGCTAGTATATGTCCTTTACGGCCCACTGGGTGAATGTGCTTCCTGCCCAGCCACACCAACAACTTGGACAGGAGACGCCGCTTTCTCCTCCACGTTTTCAAACTGCTGCTCCGGCGCCAATGTCCGTCTCCTCCTCCTCCACAACCACCCAAAACTCAGCCTCCACAAGTTTCTGCTACATCATACCAAATGTGGGGGGCACAGCGGTGTCACGCAGTTCTACACCTGGCTTGCCTCGGCGAACGAAGTCACACAGGGGAGGAACTGCTCCGCGTCATGCAGCAAAAAAATCGATGTGTGGCTTTCTCCGCGCCCAAATGCAAATCGGACCCTGGTGACAGACAATGGGAGGAACATGATGTCCGCGCTGCAATGAGGAAGGATGGTCCATGCGCCCTGCATTTGGGGCACATGTTCAATTTGGTTTTTGAAAAGGTTCCTGAAGTCTTCCACCGATCTTCAGAAGATTCTGAAAATGGCCAGGAAACTGTGCATGCACCATCCATTTCTACAAAGCCAGACACACCCTCCCGAGTTGCAGCGTCAGAAAGGCCTCCCCCAACACACGCTGATATGTGATATTTCCACCCGTTGGAATTCCAGCCTGCACATGTTGGACCGACTGTATGAACAGAGAAAGGCCATTTTAAAGATTTTTTGATGATCCAGGCGGACAGGAGTACTCCCCCGTGTAACTTTGATGTTCACCCAGTGGCGCTCATGCGTGACACCTGCCGTTTGCTGAGGCTATTTGAGGAGGCCACGTTATCTGTCAGTCGCCAGGACTACGGGATGAATAACGTCATTCCACTGCTTCAAGTCCTGGAACAGATGCTGAAAAATCTGTCTGGACAGGGGACTGGAGACGTGGCGACTACATCTCGTGGCCACATGAGTCCAGTGGGGACTGAACTGGAGAATGTAAATGAGTTTATTTTCTACCCAGGTGACAGGAGGAGGAGGAGCAGGAGCAGCTGGAGGAGGTAGATGGAGATGAGGAAGACGAGGCAGGGAGTCCCTCGGAGTCACTTGTGCAGATGGCCCGCAGCATGCTGATTTGCCTAGATAGTGACAGCCGAATAGTCACCATCTGGCAGAGGGATGACTTCTGGCTCTCCACCCTATTGGACCCCCGCTACCGGTCCAAAATGGGAGCCTTTTTCCCAGCTGCTGAGAGGGAGGACAAACTCAAATACTATAGAGAAATCCTCCGTAGTCAGTTGGCCGCTGCCTATGTGCGGCATCGTCCCTCCCCTGACAGGTCTGACCGGGGGGGTTCCTCAGCGCTCACGTACTACTGCCGCAGCTGCTGTGGGAAGGTGGGGGGCTAGGAGCAGTACCAGCTCCTCAACAGCAACCTAAAATTGGAGTCGCTGATGAGCGCTTCCTTCACCGCCTTTGTGAGGAGGGCAGTCGCCCGCAGCAGCAGCCCGCAGCAGGGACCTGGAGCAGACCCTAACCAACGGGTGGGGCCTTACTTGGACAGCACTCTGCCACCCAAGTTAGAAAATCCGCTGGACTGGTTGTGTGGCCGCAACTTGCCGTGTTTGCACTGGAGAAGCTGTCCTGCCCAGCCAGTAGTGTGGCATCAGAGTGGGTGTTCAGTGTGGCGGGGGCCATCGTCACCCCAAGGAGAACCGGCTAGTCCACAGGAAATGTGGAACGACTGACCTTGATCAAGATGAATCAGGCGTGGATCGGACAGGATTTCCAATGCCTTAGGCGTTAGATTACATCAGCCATAATGCCTCACCAAAACTTTGAGAAATGTGTCTGCGCTCAAACTACCTGTCTCAGCCACTATTCTGATGCCGCCACCCGCCTGATACTACACATCTGCTGACAGTTGCTCCATCTGCCTACCACCATCTTTACCAGGGACTGTTATTGCCACCCACCTCCAAAACTCGTCATTGTGCCCCTCTATGACCCCATCTGCTGCTGTGCTGTTGCTGGTGCCGTGACCTCCATACTGTGTCATTGTGCCACTCTCTGACCTCATGCTGCTGCTGCTGTTGTTGCTGCTGCGGTCACCTCCACACTCTGTCATTGTGCCACTGACTGACCTCATGCTGCTACTGTTTCTGCTGCCGTGCCCTCCACACTGTGCATTTTTGCACTCTGTGGCCTACTCCTGTTTTTGCCACCTCCAGAATGTCATTGTGCCACTGTCTGACCTCATGCTGCTGCTGTTGCTCCTGCCATGACCTCCACACTCTGTCATTGTGCCACTCTGTGGCCTACTCCTGTTTGTGCCACCTCCACACTGTGTCATTGTGCCACTCTGTGGCCTACTCCTGTTTGTGCCACCTCCAGAATGTCATTGTGCCACTGTCTGACCTCATGCTGCTGCTGTTGCTTCTGCCATGACCTTCACATTCTGTCACTGTGCCTCGCTGTGGCCTTTTGATGTTGCCACCTGAGCATTCAGCTTGTTTTTTTCCAGCTGGCGCTGCCATGACTTTACCAGGCTGCATTCTCGCTTCAGTTTTTTGGTCAGTTTTGCCCTAAGTGCCCAGGGAATTTTAGAATGAAGCAATTCTAATAGCGGCGGCAGTCATGTGCGTGTCATACTAAAACACAAAATTGTATGAAGACCAAACCAAGCTCCCTCTGCATATTTAAGCATGGCACAACGTTTTACAGCACCCTACAGGCTCTGTGCAGCCTGGAAATAGCTGTTTTTTTAACACAATTTGTCCCGAAGTAATTCGGACCGAAACTATTTTTTGTCGGAAAATTCGACGAAGTCGGCGAACCGAATTTTTGAGAAATTCACCCATCTCTAATTACAGTACTGTTTGTTTCTCAGTCAGTACTCCATCTACATGCAGATAATAGCCTACCAGTTTCTTCGGTACTTAACTGGAAAACATGTGAAGTTGCACTCATGAACGCCAAGTCCTGAGACACTTGTGAATTCACCAAATCAATGCGAAGCTTGAGAAATCTACCTTCCAGCAATCTAGTCTGCCATTTCCTGGATACATTCTGTCCGATAGAGGACTCCAAATGGACCCAGCCAAGTTTTCTGCCGTGCTGAAGTGGCCCCGACCTGTGGGACTCTGGGCCATACAATGATTCTTGGGCTTTGCTAATTATTATCGGCAATTTATTCCCCACTTTTCCACCGTGGTGGTGCCTATAGTGGCTCTTACTAAAAAGAATGGCAACCCAAACTATGAGGCTGAAGAAGCTGCCTCTGCTTCAGCTGCAATCTTGTGTCTTCCTGATCCTGAAAAACCCTTTTTCCTTGAAGTTGATGCATCATCTGTAGGGGCCATGGCGGAACTTATTCAAAAATCTTACAAAAGGAAAAACATCACCTGCGGTTTCTTTTCCAAGACTTTTTCCACTGTGAAGAAAAATTATATCATTGGGGACCGTGAATTACTGGCCATTAGGTTGGCCTTAGAAGAGTGGCAACATCCAATTAATATCTTCACAGATCACAAGAACCTAATGCATCTAAAGACTGCTCAGCGCTTGAATCCATGGCAAGGTATATGGTCCCTCTTTATCTTATATCTTATTTTTATTGTCGGCCTAATGTTTTTCAAGATGTTAAAGACTATGGGCGACATGTATGAAAGCTATATTTTTGTAATGTGCTTGATTTTGTAGCACGAGGCGGGGCGCAATAGAACCATACGAAGCTACATATTTATAGCTTCTGTACAGCACATCTAGGCACATTACTGCTAGAACAGGTAAACCACTTTAAAAGTGGTCTGCCTGAGCCAGAAGTGTCGTTTCTGTGCCTGATTTATGATTCGCAGTAGAATAGGTTCATAAATTCAGGTGTATTCTACATTATTATAATGTGCTTCAAAATTGGCATCTAAGCACCATAAATCATACATGTCACTCTATGTTCTCATCTGTACCACTTGCAAAACCCATGCCTTAAACCTTAGAGTCTCCTTCAACCCTTGCCCACTCTAGATAGACCCTGGACACATGTCACTATGGATTTCATTACGGACTTATCATCTTCTTCTAATAACACTGTCATCTGGTTGGTGACGGACTGCTTCTACAAAATATCTCAATTTGTGCCTCTGCCTGGTTTTCAATCTGCTCCTCAACTTGCCCTTAATTTCTTCCAGCATATCTTTCATCTACATGGACTCCCTTTACACATTGTTTCCGACCTAGGTGTTCAGTTTGTGTCAAGATTCTGGCATGCTCTATGTAATCATCTTCAAATCCAGCTAGCTTTTTCATCCGCCTACCACTCCAGATGAATGGGCAAGTTGAAAGTGTGAATCAGGTTTTGGGGAACTACTTGTGTCATTTTGTCTCTGCCCATCATAACAACTGGGCTGATCTTCTTCCCTGGGCAGAGTTCTCATGTAATTTGCTGGAGTCTGAGTCTGCTGGTGAATCCCCCTTCTATATTGTTTATTGGCAACATCGCCACCCACCCCTCCCTCTGTCCATCTCATCCAAGGTCCCTGCGGTGGATGCTCAAATTCGTGACATCACCTCTGTATGGCAAGACACACGCCTGGCTCGTCAACTGGCTTCTTCTTGTACAAAGTCCCAGGCGGACAATAGATGAAGACCTTCTCCCACCTTTAAATTCAGAGATAAAGTGTGTCTTGACTTGTGGTAGGCTCCGGCGTATGTAGATGAGCCAATATCGCTCATTTACATACGCTGTTTCGGGGATTTGCTCCTCATCAGTGTAGAGCAGAGCGAAACTGGCTTGACTGGGTGAGAGGCAATGAGTGGCTGAGAGAAGGGGAACATCTCTACACTGATGAAGGGCAAAACCCGGAAATGGCGTATGTAGATGAGCGATATTGGCTTGACTAATATTCCTTTTTGCTTCTCAAAGATTCAGTGAATCAGAAGTAAACTGAGGATTTGTTAAAACAAATAGAGGGCGCAGTGAGCTTCCCAGCTCCTTTCCCATAATGCCTTGTGATATGCAGATGCTTAGTAGTGGGCTAAAAGGCAATCAAAACACTACAAACCTTAACTGGTGCTCTCCATAAGGAGAGATGTTCCCCTTCTCTCAGCCACTCATTGCCTCCCACCCAGTCAAGCCAGTATCGCTCTGCTCTACACTGATGAGGAGCAAAACCCTGAAATGGCATATGTAGATGAGCGATATTGGCTTGACTAATATTCCTTTTTGCTTCTCAAAGATTCAGTGAATCAGAAGTAAATTGAGGATTTGTTAAAACCAACAGAGGGCGCAGTGAGCTCCCCAGCTGCTTTCCCATAATGCCATGTGATATGCAGATGCTTAGTAGTGGGCTAAAAGACAATCAAAACACTACACACCTTAGCTGATGCTCTCCATAAGGAGAAATGTTCCCCTTCTCTCAACTATCTTCATCAGTCCCACATAGTTGAATGGAGTAGTAGCGTGCCGTGCTCAACCACTGCTTCATTCAAGCAGGGGACTTGTATCTTCTTTTAGCTCGGTGGGGATCTTAGTGGCTTGACTTCCACCAATCTCCGAATTATCACTGAACCAGGTGGTAAAGATTACATTTTGTTGGTGGCCCAATCCCAGTAACAGAATAGCACCAGTAGAGCAAAATTTCTCCAAAATGAGGGTCCATCAAGCTCAACCTGCTGTTCATTGAACATGGTTTCTGTTGTGTTGTATTACTTTTACTCTGCTAAGCAATCTGCTTCTTATATCTATTTTTAGCATTCTTAGTTTAATTTGCAATTCCTATTGAATTTCTAATGGCTCATGATGTATATTTTAACCTCCTTACTCTCAGCATGTATTTTATTTGTAACTTTGGCATAGTTATCTTATATTTGTGTCGATCTTCTAAGAAGAATAAACGAAGTGGTTTTATTTATTAGCATTTTTAGGAGATTCAAGTTAGTGTTATTTTCTTCAAGGCTCAGTGAATTGTTATTACACCCTTTGAATCCACTAAATATATAAACAATTCTAATTGTTAACATGCCACTAAGTGAGCACATCTGCAATCATACATTACATTGATATCACCATTGCACAATATTTTACATGGCATTAATGCTGTTAGGACAAAGCATACCTTGTTTTCATCAAATCTTTTTATTTTGATGCATTGATGCAGATTTTATGGGCATAAGAAGTAGGACTGCAGGCATTGCAGGTGCTATAGTACCTAGTAACTAAGTGAGTTCATCTCCACTCGGTGTGTTATTCTTGGAAACTATAGTTAATTGTCCCAATCCTAGACCCATTCCAAAATTGTGATGAAATATATACTAAATCCTGTATTGCATTTCATGTAACTTTTATATAATCATTATAATGAATTATGTTTTCTTTGTCTGATAGTGTTGAGCAAAGATGTTGCAAAGATGACCAATATCAAAGCCATGATTTTGTAAGACCAATGCCTCTCGGCAGGCTAGTGCATCAGAAAGCCCAACACACATCTTTTCAGACAAGCCTGAGAATCCAGGTTGGCCATAGGAGACAATTCAAACACACTTTGAAGACCTACTGTACCTTAAAAAAGCCAAGTTGACATCAATAACTTGATTCACATGACCCTTCAAGTGGCTGTGAATTTAATAGATCAACCTCCTCTCCAATTACACAGACAAAAGACGATGTTAAAAGAGAGGGAGAAGAACCCAGATTTGTGAAAGCAACTGCCAAACGGAACCTCTTGCGCCCATTGTCCAGATTTGTGGTTCTAGGATTGGACTCCCCAGACATCTTAGAAAAAGGTAATCTTGATGGGCATCATTATAATGTCGAGCAATACTGATGAGTGTGGTGGTTCAGAATGAGTGTGGTTTATCTTTTAGACCACATTCACACTAAGATCAACCAAAGCAGCAAGCATGGGACTCAGCAGCTGAGGGAGCTTGTCTCCAAATGCAAAATAGTCTTAATGGTGCAGGCAGTTAATGACACTTATGAATAAGAAAATTATACTTTCTGTGCTATACATAAAAGCAGGACTGGGAAAAGGTATTCTGGTGTTCTAGGCAAATAAGACATATTGGGCCCTGTCAATGGAAAATTCAGCCCACTCCATACCTCCCTTTTCTGCCTGAGATGAAGTGGCCCCCTAGGCAGTCGCCTCCCTTCCCCTGCCTACCCTACCCGACTCTGCATGGAAGACATTGCAACCCACAACTCACAGCTACAAAACTGCTAACCCCAGTAAAATGAACGTCCAAATGGATCAATAAAATGGAATCAAAATACAGAACACAAGAGCTAAGGTCTCATACATACAGTAATCTAAGAATTTCTTTAGTCTTTGATTAGCCTTTACATTAAAGGAATCTTCATTACAGTAAATATAAACTCTGGCCTACACTCAATCTTTTTTCCTAAACACATCTCACTAGACCAGAGCAACCAAATATATGGCAGGACCAATAAGCAAACTATAATGGACTATGTACTGTAAAACTGGTCTGTATGTACTATCCCGGCCACAGGCAACAGCACAGTAATGCTGCATTATGGACTACCACTGAAAGCACACAGCAAGTTGAAGGTGCAAGAAATGTAAGTTAAACAGATCAAGAAAACCTAAAGGTGAAAGTTTTTAGATGAGGCAGAAAAGCTTTATGGTTACATTCATACTAAGTAGCAATGTTGCTTGAAGAAATACAATGTTACAGAAGTGTGATAACATACAGTGCTATAGAATTTGTTTAATGGCCATGTTTCTTCACAGGAGCTCTACCAGGCCAACTTCACATTTCAACCTGTCTACCCGGCAATACCTGTCTCCTGTTTTTTTGGGTTCCTGCTCTATCTTATGGCTCTATCCTCAACAATGCCTTTAACTAACATGTTGCCCAATAGGCTATATCTCTTTTACTGGCTCCAATAAGCCTCTTTAAAGTTTATTTCAAGTCTCTTATGAGAACTGACAACAGATTTTCCAGTCCTAACCACTTTTAGGCTGTCAATACACTCGGCCTTTGCCAGTCCAGCAGAACTTTGTCCCTACACTCAGAAGAAGATCCTCTTGTGCAGCAATGCACAATGTCATGTCTCCCGTCCTCCAGTTCACCAAAGATCTCTCCATTGAGCAAGTGTCCCCCAGTCCTCCACTTCAGTAGCCTTCAGCCCTTTTGTATCTCCTGCAAAAACTCTGTAACTTACTTCGTAAGTCCGCTACATAGGAGGCTGGTGTCAGCTGTTAACTGCAGCTGAAACCTGCTGCTTACAGCAGGAAATGGAGTCGACTCTGATCCCTGCTGTTTAAAACTATAGACACCACTGCTATTGTGGTCAAGGTATCTAAATAGATGAGAAATGTTGCCGCATACTGTTTCACACTTCAATCGCCAACCCTAAGGCAAGATCATGGGCTGCCAATCCATTAACATGGCATTTGGAAGCCTAGTAAAGTGTCAGGGATCTGTCTTTTGCTGAAATTTCCCTGCATGAAGCAAAGTAACTGACCCAAAAAGGGCAACCCTGTACATGTGCCTTGCCCTGGATGACCCTAATGTAGACAGGAATACAGGCTACGACTAAGGGCGTATTGACGTCCGAAACATGTCAGTCCTTTACCTCTGATTGTTTGCCTGCCTTGCACTGCTTTGCACTGTTTAGCAATTTTGTATCGGCTGTACTCCAATAAAATATTGTTTCGCTTATTTTACATCCTGATGCCGACCGTGGACTTTTTTCATTGGAGTATTTATGCGCATCTCGGAGCGCGGTCAGAGCACAGGATTTCAAGCGAGGAATATCATTTATCAAAAGGTGAGCTGGTTCGTGTATATTTTCTGCCTTAGGCAGGAATACACCATTGAACCAGGACAAACAAATGGGTAACAGACAGGAACAAACAAGACAAAATGAGGTGAGGCAAGCCAAGTTCAAGCCAGGAGGGGAATGCAGTACTGCAACAAGAAGCAGAGGAAATACCGTAGATCAAGCCAAAGTCGGGAACCAGGAAGTCAATCTCAAACCACATGGAGTAAACACAATCCAGGACACAGGAGCAATCACTGGTGCAGAATGAACATAGAGAGAGGTTTAAATACCCTGCCCCAGCCAATGATTGAGCCCAGGTACTTAACCCATTACGCTATGTACAGAATCATGGCTGAGGATGAAAATAGACCAGAATATCTTAAAAGCATGGTAGCACATTGCTGACAGTACCCTCCTTTAAACAAGGGTGACTGAACCCTGAACCCTTATGTCTAGGAACAGGTTTACGAGGAGATCTCATGTGATCCCTTAACAACCAACTAACATGAACTGAAGAAGCACATACCCATGGCTGCTTCTCTGGTCATACCATTTCCAGTGTACCAAGTACTGGAGAGTATTACACATCCTGCAAGAATCCACAATTCTCTCAAATGCACATTTCTTATCTCCCTCAACCTGCACTGGAGGGAGTGACTTGTTTTTAGGATTGACTGTGGATACATATCTCTTGAGGAGAGACTTTTACGACATCATGAATTCCAAATGATGGAGGGAGGTGTAAATTAAAGGAAACTTGATTGATAACCATATTTACCAATAAATCTTCTTGGCACCAACTTACTACAAGTTACTTTGAGTTTCAGGATGTTGGTGGAAAGCCAAAATGTATCACCCACCAAGCAAAGAGACTCCAAAGAAAGTTTCTTAACAGTATTTTTCATTGGGATTTGTAATTCATCAACTGAACCTGAATCCAAACTGTGCAAAGTTTATTTGATTTTATCTCCACCTCTCCACCAGACAGCAAAGTATCAGTGGAGACATGGTGATGGTTATTGATTGCAAACTCTGCTAGAGAAAGGTAAGTTAACTACTCAGCCTGGTTATCCACACAATAGCACCTAAGGTATTGCTCAATAGCCTGATTAAAATGCTCAGTCTGATCATTAGACTCAGGATGGAACGCCAAGAAAATTACACCTGGATTCCAAGTTTAGTACAGAAGGCCCCACAGAATTTAGAAATTAACAGTACACTCCTGTCAGAAACAATGCTCTCAGGAATCCCATGAAGACAAACTACATGGCTCATAAACAGATGAGACAATACTTTAGAATTAGGAAGCTGAGACAACGGCACAAAATGACACATTTTACTAAAATGATCAACATTAACCCATATCACTGTCTTTCCCTCGGAGATGGGCAAATCTGTAATACAATACATGGATAAATGAGGCCAGTGCCATAGGGGAATGGGCAAAGAATGAAGTTCCCCCAGGAGCCAGAGGTAATGGACCTTGACCCAAGCACAAGTTTCTGCAATTACTGGATGACCACACAGAACAAAATAGTGTAACTCCTTGCACAGCTGGAGTCTAAACTAGTGGTACAAATAGCTTCTCAGCGGGAGTAATGGGTGTAGCTAAATTCTGAAGCTGTCTAATACCACTGTCAAGGTTGGGAAACAATGCTGAGACTATAACACCTTTAGCTAAAATGGACTTGGGTGGTTAGTGATGCAAAAGCTTCGGGACAATGTGTCAGCCTTAACATTCTTCGAGCCAGGTCTATAACACTAAAGTTGAACCCTGTAAAAAAAAAAAAATAATAGAGCCCATATATTCTGTCTGGGTTAAGTCTTCTAGCAGATTCAAGGTAAATCAGGTTCTTATGCTCAGTTAATACTGTAATCTGATGCCTTGCCCTCTACAAGATATTACACCATTCTTCAAATGCTCACTGGATGACCAGAAGTTCTTGATTCCCAATGTCATAATTTCTTTCAGTAGGGAAAAGGCACAGTGATGCAAACTGGTCAATGGGAGGCCTTTGCAAGAGAGCTGCCTTTACTCCCTCCTCAGAAATATCGACCTCCACAATAAAAGGGCATGAGAGATCAGGTTCAACCAGGACAGGGGCTTTAGTAAAACACTGTTTTAAAGTTTCAAAAGGGAGAATGGCTCCAGGTTTCCAATAACTTAGTTTCACCCTTTTTTGTAAGGTCCATCAAAGGTTTGGTTATAGAAGAAAAGTTTCAGATAAACTTTCTATAATAATTACCAGATCCCAGGAATTTCTGTAGAGCTTTCAGGAAGTTCAGCTGTACCCAATCCAAAATAGCTTGAACCTTGATATGATCTATATGGAAGGCAAGCAGTAGAGTATATAACCTAGCAAATGCAACTCTTCTACCCCCAAAAAGACACTTCTCCAGTTTCACATATAAATGGTTCTCCAAGAGAAGTTGCAGAATAGTACATGCATGTTCTACGTGGGCAATCCCATCAGGAGAAAACACCAAAACATCATCCAGATAAACACTAATAAATCACCCAATGAGATTTCGGAAGATGTTGTTAACAAAATTTTGGAAAACCGCTGGTGCATTGCTTAATCCAAAGGACATGATTACACATTCAAAATGCCCATTAGGGGTATTAAAGGCAGTCTTAAACTCACTCCCCTTGTGGATACAAATTAAATTATATGCACCGCTAAAATCTAATTTGGAAAACCAGGTGGTCCCTGAAATGTGGTTGAACAAATCAGGGATGAGAGGAAACAGGTAATGATTTCTGATGACTATTTTATTTAACTCCCAATAGTCGATGCAAAGCTTCAGACCACCATCCTTCTTTTTGACAAAAAAGACCCCAGACCCCACAAAGGAGGTAGATGGATGACTATGGCCATTGTGAAGACTATCTTATAATCTTTCATAGCCTATGTACCTAGCCCTTAGGAAATTTGACATTCAGAAGCATCTCAATAGCACAGTCACGTGGAAGGAGTAATTTACTGCATTTCTCAGAGAACACGTCAGAATACTCTTTAATAAATTCGGGTAAAGGTGAGTTACTGGGACTAAGATTGGACAATGATAGTGTTAAACAACATTTGTAACACCTAGGGCTCCATTGAACAACATCAGCCTTCTTCCAGTCAATTACTGGGTTTTGAACTTGTAACTAAGGTAACCCCAGAATCACATCTTTCGATAAGTTATCTAATACAAAAAAGGAAATAACCTTGGAGTGTAATGATCCTCTCATTAACATAACTGTCAGAGTGTGGAACTTAATTGGGGGTGTTATCTATAGAAACCACATTAATTGGGGTCACGAGAGGCAAGAATGGAATACCCAGAGTGCCAGCCACCCCTGAGTCCATAAAATTGTCTGCAGAACCGCAGTCAAAAAACATGTTCCCAGAAAAACCATGGCTATTATACATAATACAAATAGGCAAAATAACTTTTTACATACAATGGGAAATACCTTGCTGTCTAGGTGACCTTCCCGAGAGTCATCTAGTCACTGTTGTATTCCTTAATCAGACGATTGGGGCAATTATGGATTAAGCGTCCCGCTGCTCCACAGTAGAAACAGAGCCCCTTCTGTTTTCAAAAGATTCTGCAATCACAAGGAGACATGGTTGAACCCAGCTGATGTCTCATTAGTTAAGGAGGAAGGGAAAGATATTTCAGAATGCTCTTTTTGATTCCCCCATACATGATGGTTGAGCCATATAATGAGGGATATCGACTCTTTTAAGGTTTTAGATTGCGAATAGCTGACCAACAGGTCCTTGAGTGTCTCTGACAGACGTTGACCAAGGAGACATCGTAGCACTGAGTCATTCCACTGCGAGGGCAGAGACCATTGCCTGAATTCAGAGCTGTGGTCTTCCATCGGTCGCTGCCCCTGGTGGAGAGACAACAAGTTAGTCTTGGCTACTTACCTGTTATCTGGTTCATCATACAACATGGCCAAGGCATCAAAAAACAAGTATACAGAAACTAGTTCTGAGGAACTATGTTTCAGGGAGAAGACCCAAACTTGAGGATTCCTCTGTAGCAATGAAATTCTAGGGCAGGAGGTAATAGGAATCTAAACATAATGAATATGGAAGCCTTCATGTCAGCAGTGTGCTACTATCCCTTTAAGATGTTCTGGTCAATTTCCAGCCTCAGCCTAGGTTCCATATTCTAGGATGACTCAAACTTAAAGTGAAAAAAAAATATAAAAAAATCAAATCATTCCCTTTTTGCCATTTTACAAATAAAAAAAAGAAAAAAGTGGCACATAGTTGATATCACAGCATCAATAAAAATCTGATCTATTAAAAAAATAACATAATTTATCACATACACTGACCACCATAGAAGTAAAAAAATTCAAAATTTTTTAAAGTCCCTAAAAAATGGAATAAAAAGTGATCAAAAAGTTGCATCTATCCCAAGATAGTACCAATAAAAACTACACTTCAGATTGCAAAAAAATCCCTCTCAATCAGGTCCATTGTGGAAGAACAAAAGTTATTGGTCACAGAAAATGGCATTGCAGTGCAAATTTAAGAGATAGAATGCATTTTTATGACAGTACTAAAACCCTACATATTTCCAGAATTGTATCAACCTGCAGAATATAGATCACTCATGTTTTATATAGAAAAATGAACACTGTGAAAATAAACCCCCTGCAAACATGACACAAGTAAATTTTTTCATGTTTCACCCCACTTAGGATTTTTTGGGGATTTCCCAATGTATTCTATGGTATGGTCAATGACACCAGTAAACAGTACATCATGTCCTGCAAAATAAAAGACCTCATATGCGTATGTAGATGGAAAAATAAAATGTATGGCTCTTGGAAATTGGGGAGGAGAAAAAAAACAACGAGCAATATTATTATGACTGGCTGTTAGGAAGAGGTTAAAAAAGCTATACATGGGTTAAAAACCACAATGTTACATCCAGCCTCCTATACCACTCCCCCATGCCATAAACACTGAAGCAGATTAGGGCTCACTCAGCAATGAACACACAAGACAAGAAGTAAAATGGTAGGTCTGATCAGACGGCCCACTGTAACACAGCCCATTGGAGATCGTGTCAGTCAGGGCCTGGCATGGATGCTTTGGCAACCCTACTTCTCTAACTCAGTGTGGTGGCACAACACATCATTATCACCACACACCTCCTTTCC
Organism: Phyllomedusa bahiana; assembly: GCA_025379985.1. NCBI lineage: Eukaryota > Metazoa > Chordata > Amphibia > Anura > Hylidae > Phyllomedusa > Phyllomedusa bahiana. The sequence goes on along the minus strand of JAODAL010035512.1, from coordinate 25,025 downwards.
CAGTGCTAAGCCTTACCAGGTATATGATAATTTTTGCACTTCCTCTTTTGGATTCCCACTAACACAACCCTTATTCTTGTTACTAGACACAGTTATCCAATATGATGACACTGCTGAGTATTGTCTACCGTAAAGATTACTAGCAACAAAACAAAGTTAACATAAGTTATGTACAGTGCAAATAGATTCACATATAGATAAATGAATATATTCAAATATAGAGGAATAAATAAAGGTATCATTGATAAATCTATCGAATACATAGTGCCCATTTATAGTGGTAGACAACTATTTACAAAAGGCACTTTTTCTGGAAAGACAGAAACACAGTCTCTTCCTTCCTCCAAATATATTGAAATATATTTGGGCATATGTTATGTACTACTTTCTACTGAATAAGTGCATAAATATTGAGATTTGGGCATTTGTTTAGTTTATGGAGGCTTTGTAAGTAGCTAAGCTGTGTTCAAGACAGTTATGTTTGTGTCTATTATTCAGTTACATAAATATATATCTGTATAAATGAGTATATATATATAACTATATATATATAGATATATATATCTATATATATATCTATATATATATCTATATATATATATATCTATATATATCTTATATATATACTATATATATCTATATATATAATATATATATATATAATAATATAATATATATATTGGACATGTCTAAAACACAAAAAAAATTAAATAAATACTTAATAGCTTCTTTGTTGTTAATCACGTGCCCTACTTAATTCATTGATTATGCTGAAAAGCTTTGAGATTAAGCCCTCAGTCTGGATAGCCTCACATGAAGTCTTCTTTTTTATCTCTTCCAAGTTAGATTAAGTCTAGGTCTTGTTTAATGAGGTGCCACTTGCTGGCTTTTCATGCAGAAAGAATTCCTCACACTCAGCGGTATGTAGCTACCATATGAATTATAAAATATTTTGGATTTTTCAGAATTTCTGACTAATGTTTCCTGCAGGAAGCTCCATTCTGTGCTCTCTGGGATCTGGGCAGCAGGGATTTCTTTGATTTGGTTTGTTCAAAGATTCATCTTCTTATTCATTATTTCTCTAGCATAGTCCCTTAGATCGCTTTTCACAAAGAATTATGTTATGTTTCCTACAACAAAGATGATGCATCTGTCACTCATTATTACACAGTTAACGCTTTCATGCCTAAGGGCTTGGGATGTATTGGTGACTGGCAACCTCTTTTTTTCATAGAGCATTTTTTTCACGTTTACACAATTTTCCTTAATATTTAAATAAAATAATACATTTGTGTTTCAGATTTATAAATCAATGATTAATAAATCCATGAACAGTGGTGCACACATGGTAGATTGGTATGATGAATCTTATGAATATGAAGGCTCTTTTTTTGTATTCTTATTTGTAATAGGCATCCTCAGGGGTATGATTTTTTTTTAAGGTGGTTTGGTCTAGTTTCTGATCTATTTAGGAGGACTGATCAGGGATCTTGTTTATGTAGGGGTCTGATTTCAATTCTAAATTAATCTTGGGGCCTGGTCTGAACTCTGCTTCATTAATGGATCCCAATATGAAGTCTGAATTAATTTTTGGGGTTCACCTAAAACCTGTTTTAATTTCAGGGTCAGGTTTAAGATGTAAAGACTTTGGAGGTTTAATCTTGGCTTTGAATGAATAATAACTATAGAAATCTAATCTAAATTAATTTTAGGATCTGGTCTGGGGTCTTCAAAATGAATTCAAATCTCAGACTAGACCCTTTAATTAGTGGAGTCAGATCTTGGGATCTGTCTTTTTTTCACGGTTTTGTCTGTAGTCTCAATGTATTTGAAAGATTTTCTCTGAGATCTGGTATATTAATTTATTTAAGGCTCTGGTCTGAGGTCTTCATCAATTTCTGTCTGGTCTAGAGTTTGATGCTTCCTCTTTTCCATCCTACATTTTCTATTTATGTGGTAACATTGTTAATAGTTTTCAACTTCTCCCCACTCCTCCCCCCAGATTTTATTTCAGAGAGCAGCTAGTTACAGTAGAGCCTGAAGAACAGAAGATGTGTTGCAGAGGGAGAAAAAGCCTAATAAATTGAGTACAGCTGGCTTCTCTGCAATCTGTGTCCATATCTTTCCTTCTCAGCCTCTATATTCTAGTAGAAGTAGAGAAAGAGTAGGATGAAGGTGGCTCCATGACCAAGATGATACATTCTATATTAATCTATTCAATGATTATTGGTTTTCACAACACCATCAATGTTCTAAAATACCATCCTGAATTGCTGTATGATACAATAATCCACTTTTTCTTGTTTGAAGAAATGTTTTTTAAAAAATATTGCACCAAAGTATTCAGTTAAACCCGTGACAACTGTATAATTTAGAATATTATTAAATGTATATTCCTACAATATCCTTATATTGTATTTTATGAATCATAGTCTTCTTTCATCTAGAGGATTTTTTTTTATATTTGGTAAACCAGAAGTCCCACTATGATAATAGGATGGTTTGCAAAGTAAGGATGTACCATGGAGAATATGGGTGGATAGTTGACAAGTAGACAAAATGCTATAAAGAAAAACATTCTTTATTGCACTTTGTAAAGGCATATAATATTATTGGATTACTTATTTAAAAGGAAATGTGATCTTTAGAAATGAGTGACATTTTCTAAAATGCTGCAAGGGGTAGTAAAACACCATACACAGCAAAAACTAAAACACTATACCTGTAAGCCAAATATATGTAAGCCAACTCAAGGCCTGCCATTGAATCTGGCTTGCCACGTCATTTTGGGTGGTCAATGAGAGAAATAGACAAGAAGCTCTGGCTCTCCAGTTACTTGGAGGATGCAGTTAGTGCATGGCAGAGGTGGTGGCACCAGAACAGGGAGCAGGCACCATCTTGTAGTTGAAGCTCTTTCGTGAAAATCCACACCAGTCTTTTAAGCAACTCACAGGAGGTGGCACAGCTCTGATAACCTATTCATTCATTCTAGCCAACCTCCAAGGTAGGAAGCTCGGTGCTAAAGTGATGGATGGGACTGGCTATTACACAACCTTATAGGACATCTTGGCCTTTTACTGACTATGTAGCATACCATAACATCTCTGGTGCAACAAGTTAAACTACTTTATCATCAACCCAGAAAAAAGATACATACACCATAGAAGCCTGCTGGAGCAACAGGTTAAAAGGTAGTTACACTTGTACAGTCTTACTATTACAAAATGAGTTTGACACCCCTGCACATTATCATTTTGGTAGGGATGTGGCCCTCTGTGTCTCCACATCTTGTTTACATTGCTGACATGTTAATAAGTCATACTTAGACATTGAACTAGGCAGCTGTACAAATGAATTGTTACTACTGTGACCAGAGATTGGTATAGCACTTCAACAGTTCATTGAAAAAGCTGAAGGTGCAATGATACAGTCCACATCCATCACATCTTTGTATTACATATGGTGAAATGAAGTGGGACCAAGCCACCAGTGGCATGAAAACATAGTGGGATTTAAAAATTAAGTATATTACTTTAACTTAGGTCATTAACAGCTTAGAATATTTTGTAAGGGGTAAGTGTAAAAGGAGAAGAATGATCACTAATAGTCAGGTAATCCCTTCGTAAACGGGTTATCACACAATTAAGTATTACATTTTAAATGGAGCAAGGATTTATTACAAAGTTTTTAACGTACATTGGTCATCACAGAACTAATTCACATGGTAACTTAAACGGCAGTATTATGTTCTAATTTCAGACTTGTTTTGTTGATAAATATGCAACAAGCTGCTTATATATCATTACGTTAAATGATGAGAATATTATTGAATGCCTGTAATGATAATGGGCTTTTCCGCATCTGACATCTTCCCACTAATACACAAAAAAAAAATTCTAAAGTAGTAATCAAATGGCAAAACGTTCACTGGAATATAAGTCAGTTAAATGACTTTAATATCTTATAAACACCACATTGTACAGTAGGTTCCATAGATTCCCACTGACATCTATAAAAACGCAAGCAGGAAAGCTCCATCTTCTAGTGTGATTGTATCAAATATTTCCAATAGTAATTGTGAAATTCCTATGAACCTAGCTATAGAAAAAAGACTAATGAAAGCTGTCCTGCAGAGAAAACAAACGAACAAAGCAGTGAACATCCAGCCTCCCACATACCTGGAAAATCCCCAACTGTTAGAATGTTTGTTCTGTTTACCAACCACAAGATGAATAAAAATTGTTTTTGGTGATTAGCATGAATACATGGAAAGTCTCATAACTCCAGTGGTGTGTTTGGAGCCTCTTTTCAAAGAAACTGTTCTTTCATCAGTTAAAATGATATTTTTGTTTTATTTTTTACTTTGGGCATAAATTACTTAGAGATATTCTGAACATTTGAAAGAAAAGAGAGAGGGCAGTACCTTTAGAAAATTAAAGAAATCATACCCCATAAGTGGATTTTCTATTTTAATTTATACTGTTTTAGGGGCTTTCAACAGATATTACATTTTTGTCTTTTAAATTAAAGGGTTTTTTCAGGCAAAAAAGAAATGTTCAAGATTTTATAAACTAACATTTCTTAATATACTTTTCATTAAAATACTTCATTGTACCCATATAGTCACTGTTTGGTTACCCAGCTGTATCTCTAGGTACACTCCTGCATGACAACATGTTGTTCACTGGAAAGACCTGTCACATGAGTCACAGCTTAGTGTAGAGATATCATTTCGGTTGATACATCGCTGAAAGGGGTTTAAATGCTTGCCTTTTGGCTGAAAACCATGCAATATTGGCAGTACTATTGTATAGAGCCCTGATGAACATAAAAAAATAGGGCCTGCTGATATGGTGCAAGTTCAGAACTGGAAATGGGTAAAGGGCTAAAGGACCCATATACTTTGGTTAAATGGGGTCCTGAAATTACTTATGAGAGCCCGGGCTGGCCAACTGACTTATCAGATTGATTACAGTTTAGGAATAGTTAAGAAATCTAAAGGTAAGAATTCCAAGAAATGTAATATATTGACATCTTGACTTTTTTATCCCCTTAACGCACCTTGACTTACTGGTAAGTCATGTTTACCAGCTGTAATCCTGGCAAGGCAAAGTGCGACAGAACTGTGCCAGCTGCTGTTTATTACAGCCGACGAGCACAGGAGCATGGCAGGGGCTGTATCACAACGGTACCCTGCCCACGATCAGTGTGTTTGGTTAGTCACTGCAGACTGACCAATCACGGTTGGTCTACCTCAGTATCCAGCAAAAAAGCTGGTCATAGCCTCCAATCTTTTCAGTTCTGTATGAGAAACTGAAGAGTGCTATAGTGAAGTGATCGGGGCTCAGTGAAAGTGAAAGCCCAAAGAATATAGTGAATTAACCCCTTCACTACCTAGTTCCTGTTCCCAATATATGAATAGATTTGTGGCAGGTGTCTGATCTTTTTAGGTCATCAGAAAGTTAAGTCAAGAAGAATTAACCCTTTCACTGCCCAGTACCTGCTCCCCTTTCTCATTTTTTGTGGCAGTTGTAACATTCAAATCATTTGGGTGGATCGGGCTTTTACTTAATAAAAAATAGAAAAAAATAAATGCAAAAAAAATTAGGTTAGTTATTTTGAATTTTTGCTAAAGGTGATTGTAACATTCAAATCATTTAGGGGGGATAAAGACTTTTATGTCATAAAAAGTATAGAAAATAAAAATAAAAAAACCCATTAGTTTAGCTATGTAGGACATTCATTAAGGGTAATCGTAGGATTGTGATTACTGACCAAATTCTTAAGCCCTTTCAGGCAACGAGAAAATCTAGAACCTGGTACCAGGGCCACAAAATAGGAGTACCAAGAGAGCATCATTAAAAAACTAGTTTTTGGAGATAGTGAAGAGGCGGAAAAATTTACCGTGAACCAGTGAAGTCTCAAGATTTGTTAATGGGCAAACATTTTCCTTTTGAAGTGCTTCCCATAGAGAGAAAGGTCCTGCTGCAAAAAAGGTATTGCGTCTCTATTGAAAAGAGGTAACTAAAAGGATACACGTTATAAATGTGAAACATGCCCTCTCTGAACACGTTCTTTGTGTAAAAGATATTTTTAAAACATAACACACCTCCTTAGATTAATGTAATAATTTCAACACTCTTTATTAATTCACTTACATTTATTTATTTTCATTGTTGCCCCTATTAATTTTATTAATTTATCTTTGTACCATATACTTTATTTCCACATTATAAATTGGAACACAAAATTGAACAATACTAAAAATTCTCAATATCCCCCTAGATGAATACCTCATGGGTTGTACTTTTTAAAATGGAGATGTTGTATCTTATTTAGCCAAAGATGCTGGTCAATGTAATCTCACACAATAAATACTGGACTGCATTTATTTAGTTTCAGGAACTTTGTACACAAAAACACACCCTTAAAATAATACTTTTGAGAAAAAAAATCTCATTTTAATTTTTCATGTTGGCGTTGTATTTTTTCTACAAGGAGAACGAGCGCTCAAAATATGCAGTACACCCCAAGATAAATACCTTAAGGGGTAGAATGAGGTCACTAATAGGGGGGGGGGGTTACATGGCTCTGCCAGTGAAAATCCTTTAAGGATTAGAATGGGGCCTATAAATGAGACAAGTTTGCCCTCAAAGCCACTTAGTCCTTCTTTTTTCTTGGGGATCACCATGAGTCCAAGTTCTGGATTAGGAACACAGTGGGGGTATTTCTAAATATGTGTGAAGCAAAACTATTGATTTTGAAGTGCAATTTAGTTTCTGTTACCCTGTAGGAAAAATATGCCCGGTAAAGGACATTGTTGCATTATTTTTTGTAAGAGACTAGAGTGCTCAAACTACTCATTGTATCACTAGATGAATATCTTATGTGGGTGTAACATCACTTGGCAAGCATGGAGTGGGCTCTATGAATCATTTAAGCTAAAATTATGTGTTGGGCTGTCACTATTCCTTTGGACTCTGCCATGTGGCCAACCAACAGACTATGGCCAAAGTAGTGGTTTTTCTGAACACATGAGAAACAAGGCAATCAATATTGGGGTGCATTTCCAATATTTTTCTTTGTGTGAAAAATATATCCTATAAATGACACATTCTAAAAAAATAAACCAAAATTTAAATTTTACCTCTGGCTTCTCATTTATTTCTGCCCTAAAGAGAAGGCTTAAACTAGTCACTTTGCTCATTTATGAATACCTTAGGGGTTGTTGTTTTCTAAATGGTGTCACTTCTGGGGGTGTCACCTCTACTGATATATTTGGGGCTTCGTACATTCAACATGGCACCAACAACCATGCAGCAAAATCTTTCCTTGTACACCCTGCCATGTTCCCAAACCACAGTTTAAACTCACACATGTAATAATATTTTACTTGTAAAAAAATGAATAATAAATTTTGGGGTGCTTTTTCTCTGGTATTTTTCATGAAGATGACAGATTTTCAGCTAAAACTGCATATTACTAAAGAAAACATTATTTTAAGTTTCCCAACACTAAAAAAATCTATGAAACTGTCAATAAACACACTACACATATAAATGTATTTCTTGAGGGATGTAATTTTCAAAATGAGGTCTATTTAGAGACGTTTATTAAGTTTTAGCACTAAAGAGGGTATACCACGTATGCATCTCATGTCTGCTTTATCCTGCTTCAGATTTCATTGTGTATGAAGGGTGTGTATGATTTGTTTGAACTGCATATCATGTGACCCAGCAGGTTTAACATCACCATGCCTTTCCCCACAGTGTGGTCACTCCAGTCAAAAAAGGTCTGTTGCTGTAAAGAGCTGTGAATAGCTACAATGTAGCTGAGTGGTGAGCACTTCAACCTTTCAGCATAAGGATCCCAGGTTTAAATCCGTGCAGAAATGAAAAATATTTTTTTTCTCAATGCACATGCCAAATTGAGGTTCCTTTTTTATTTTTGTTTATCTGCAGTTTGACTAATTAGTAAGGAGTACAGAGGACAGGAGTAGCAGGATAGCATGTGGGGTTGAACACTCACTCAGCAGTGAGTGTGTGTGGTTACTAGGCAGGGAAAAGACTTACATCAGCTACCTGAGAGGAGAGGTGATGTCTGAGCATGGACTGAGGAGCTCTCATCTCTTGTTGTATCCCCTAGAGATGAGCTGTATGCTATGAATCACTAAGGTAGCAGCTAAAACTTCCCACATCATTTTTACCTCATGGTAAAACCCCTCAAAGGTGCCTACAAACCTAAAATGGTGCCTAAAAAATATTCTACTAAAATGAGACCCCAAATTAAAGTAGATGCTTCCTCAATTCTGAGGCCTGTGGTTGAGTCAAATGCTGCCTAAATTTGATTTATACTGCTTTGCTTGGTTGTTTGTATTGGATAGTGTTTTTCTTCTCCTACATGTTTAAATGTATGTTTTACATTGTCTTGAAAATTGAATAAATAAATACTCTCAACAAATAGCATACTAGTGCCACTTGTGGGATATTAATAAAAATGGCTGAATCTGTTGAATCAATACTGTGTTGTGTTTTGCTGTTAACATCTACTGTGTTTCAGTGAAAAATGGGTATAGATTAAGAATCTGCAGAAAAAACTAAAATTTTATATTTCAACCCTACTTTGCCTTAATCCCCGTGTAACACCTAAAGGGTTAAGAAACTTTCTAAATACTTTTTTCAATACTTTGAAATGCGTCGTTTTTAAACAGGTAGCTAAAATAATCTATTTTTAAACTTTTCTTGGAAACTTGAAAGATTGCTATTAATGTATAGGCCTTTTAATATTTCTAAGAAAGTACATTTAGCAATGGTGACAACATATAGTAGACATATGGTACATATTACTTATTAACTAATTTTTGTGGTAAAGCAAGTGTCTAAAATAAGAGATATCAAAACTTAGAAAACTGCTAATTTTTCACATTTTTTTGTAGATTTCATATTTTATTATAAATAAACATAAAAGATAACCTTCAGAATTTACCACTAACATAAAGTACAATGTGACGTAAAAACAAATTCTGAAATTCACTTGGATAAGAAAAAGCATTCCACAGTTATTCCCACATAAAGTGACATATGGAAGATTTTAAAAAAATGGGCTTGATGCTTAAAGGGGTTTTCTAACGCTCGCACCTAGGTGCCATAGGAGAGGCGTCCCTAGGTGCTCAGTCTCCCTCTCCACGACTGATGTTGCCAGTGGAGGTAACGACAGATGCTGTTCTATCTCTTCGGGCTAAGGTCTTCCTGGACTCCGGCTCCGCCGGGAACTTCTTTCATGCCTCCTTGGTGTCTCGTTATCGCTTGCCAGTGATCCGCCTGGAGAAGCCCTTGCTTATCTCTTCCGTCAGTGGGGAGCTTCTTAACGACTCCATTCAGTTCATAACCCGGCCAGTGACCCTCGGTGTGGGGGTCTTGCACAAGGAGAAGATTTCTTTTCACGTCCTGACTCGTGCTTCTTCGGCGATCCTGCTGGGGCTACCCAGGCTGCAATGTCATGCCCCTACGCTTGATTGGAAGACAGGCGAAGTCCTGTGTTGGGGATCGGAGTTCCAGGACCTCTGTTTGGTGGCACCACGCCCGGTGACCATTTCTCCTTCCCAGTCGCCCGTCAAGCCTCTGCCAGGTCTGCCAGCGGAGTACCAGGATTTTGGGGATGTATTCTAGGAGAAACAGGCTGAGAAGCTGCCGTCCCATCGGCCGTATGACTGTCCCACAGACCTCCTCCCCGGAACCAGTCCCCCACGGGGTAGGGTCTACCCGCTGTCTGTGCCCGAGACTCAGGCCGTGTCGGCCTAAATTCAGGAGAATTTACTGAAAGGCTTCATACGCAAATCCTCCTCTCCAGCCGTTGCTGGTTTCTTCTTCGTCCAGAACAAAGACGGCTCTCTTCGCCCGTGTATTGATTAAAGAGAGCTAAACAAGATCCCGGTGAAGAATCGCTGCCCTCTACCCCTGATCTCTGAGCTCTTTGATCATCTCCAAGGAGCCAAGGTGTTTACCAAACTGGACCTACGTGGGGCCTGTAAACTCATCAGAATTCGAGAGGGGGACGAGTGGAAAACGGCCTTCAATACGCGTGACGGGCATTTCGAGTATCTCGTGATGCCCTTTGGGCTATGCAACGCCCCAGCCGTATTTCAGGAATTCGTCAATGACGTCTTCAGGGACTTGCTGTATACCTGCGTCATAGTATATCTGGACGATATCCTGTTTTTTTCCCCTGACATACAGACTCATCGGGTACAAGTACGCCAGGTTCTGCGTCGTTTGCGGAATAATCGACTGTATGCCAAGCTGGTGAAATGTCAGTTCCACCAGGCCAGCCTCCCTTTCCCTGGATACATAATCTCCGATCTAGGTCTGCAGATGGACCCAGCTAAACTCTCTGCGATCCAGCAGTGGCCACGACCTGTTGGTCTTCGGGCGATACAACGCTTCCTGGGGTTCGCCAATTACTATCAGCAATTCATTCCCCATTTCCCTACGCTGGTAGCTCCTATCGTGGCTCTCACCCGAAAGAACGCTAATCCGAAATGTTGGCCTCCGGCTGCCGAGGAAGCATTCTCCCAACTGAAGACAGCTTTTTCCTCAGCCCCTATCTTGGTCCGTCCGGATCCGGAGAGACCCTTCAGATTAGAGGTGGATGCCTCTTCCGTGGGAGCAGGGGCGGCCCTGACCCAGAAGGGCCCTAAAGGCAAAACTGTCACATGCGGGGTTTTTTCTAAAACTTTCTCACCGACAGAACGAAATTATGCCATTGGAGATCGGGAGCTGTTGACCATAAAATTGGCCCTGGAGGAATGGCGACATCTGTTGGAGAGAGCTCAACACCCATTTGACGTCTTCACAGACCATAAGAACCTCCAGTACCTCCAGACGGCCCAGTGTTTAAATCCTCGCCAGGCCAGGGGGTCTCTCTTTTTCTCACGTTTTGATTTCAAGATCCACTTCTAACCGGCCGAGAAAAATGTCAAGGCGGACGCCCTCTCCCGTGCTTCGGACAGTACCGGAGAAGAACCAGTGTCTCAGCACATCATTGGCCCTGAACGGCTGGTTCATGTGGCTCCTGTGGATCTCCGTAGCGTTCCTCCAGGCAAAACCTACGTACGTCCCGCACTCAGGAGGAAGATTCTGGGTTGGGGGCATAGTTCTCTTCTGGTCGGCCACCCCGGGATACGAAAGTCCTACGCCCTTATCTTGCGACACTACTGTTGGCCAACTCTGCTCCAGGATGTCAAGGCCTTTGTTCTCTCCTGCGCCACATGTGCCCGGAACAAGGTCCCACACCATAGGCCCGCGGGTCTTCTAGTCCCTGCCTGTTCCGGAGTCTCCATGGACACACATAGGCATGGAGTTCATCACGGACCTTCCTTCTTCTTCTGGAAACTCTGTCATCTGGGTGGTCACTAACTGACTCTCAAAGATGTCCCACTTTGTGCCGCTTCCTGGTCTCCCTTCTGCCCCCCAATTGGCGGGTCACTTCTTCCATCACATTTTTTGCCTGCATGGGTTACCCTCCCACATCGTCTCCGATCGAGGCGTCCAATTTGTCTCCAAGTTTTGGCGTGCATTATTTTCTCGCTTGCAAATCAAGTTGGACTCATCCGCATACCATCCCCAGACAAATGGACAGGTGGAGAGGGTAAATCAGATCTTGGGGGAATATCTACGGCACTTTGTGTCCAGACGCCAGGACAACTGGCCCGAGCTGCGGCCATGGGCCGAGTTCTCCTAAAACCACTGGGACTCCGAATCGACTGGCATTTCCCCATTCTTTGTGGTCTATGGTCGTCATCCACGCCCTCAGCTCCCCTTGGCTTCGGCCTCTGAGGTTCCCGCTGTGGACAACCAGGTTCGGGATATCGGGGTCATTTGGTGGGAGACCCGACATGCCTTACTCCAGGCTTCAGCCCTCATGAAGACCCAGGCTGACAAGAGGAGGAGATCTTCCCCAACGTTCCTCTCAGGGGATAAAGTGTGGCTCTCTTCCAAATATATACGCCTCAAGATCCCCAGCTATAAGTTGAGTCCGCGGTTTCTGGGACCTTTCAGAGTACTTCGGCAACTGAACCTAGTGTCCTACAAGCTCTGCTTACCTCCATCTCTCCGGATTCCTAACGCCTTTCACATCTCCCTCCTAAAGCCCCTGGTCTTGAACCGGTTCTGTCAGGGGAGCGCTGCGCCGTCTACGTTAGTAGAGTCCCCTGATGTTTTTGAGGTGAAGGACATCTTGGCCATGAAGACCATTATGGGTAAGCGGTTTTTTCTTGTAGATTGGAAGGGCTTTGGCCCTGAGGAGAGGTCCTGGGAACCGGAGTCCAATATCCTGAACCAAGATCTGATTCGTAAGTTCCTTCACCCTAATAAGAGGGGGAGACCTAAGGGGGGGGGAGTGTGGTACTGTAGCGGGTGGTCCCGCTCCTCGGCCTGCAGGCCACGGGCGCACCCGTGGCCGCTCCCCCGGGTGCCTGTCGGGGTCGGGTGGCGCAGCTGACCGCGAGACGGGCTGTGGGACCACTCGTCCTGGAGACTCACCAGACCGCGTTCCTGGGATGTCAGTGCCCTCTGCCGGCCGAGGCGCGCGCGGCCGCTCCCTGGGGCGCGCACGCTCATTCTTGTAAATTTAAAGGGCCAGTGCACCGGTAATTGGCTATTTATGGTTTCGCTCCACGGCTCTTCCTTGCTGGATCTATGTTGCCTCGAGCCCTAATATAAGCGTTCTTCAAGTGTCCTTCTTGCCTTGCCGTGTACCCGACCTCTTGCTACGTTTCTTCACTCCGAACCTCGGCCGCCTGCCCTGACCGTCCTGCCTGCCCACGACTACGGTTACCGTCTAGCAATTCTGTACCACGCTGCACCTTGGCTGTCACCGAAAGCCGCTGTGTCAGGAGTAGCGACCTGATAGACTCCCGCCGCAGCAAGTCCATCCCGATTTGCGGTGGGCTCTGGTGAAAACCGGGACCTACTTAGACTCCGCTCCCTGGCGCAGTTGTTGCCACTGCTTGCGGTGGTCCAGAGGGTTCACTAACCCGGCCGTTACAAGCACTTTTACAATTGGTTTGTATTACCTAAATCACTTAGTATTGCAGATATTTGTTAATCTGTGAGTGTCTACAACTAAATCTGAAGCCTGAGGTCGGGCCACGCCTCCTTTTTGTGATTGACTGCCTGATATTTATTTCAGCCCTGGTCAGGACATGCCACATGTGCGGGCCATGCCCCCTGTTCTGTGATTGGCTGTCCTGCACTCTCTTTCATCTGAGCTATGTGAAAATGAAACTGAAACTGGCTTTCTGTGCTGTCTGTTTCTATGTTCTCATTTGTGTGTCACGCTCTCTGAGCTGTGAAATAAAGGCTGCCTGAGCTCCTCCCTGCTCATTTCCCAGTGATAGCTCTATTTGAAGGATTTGGGCAATAACTGAGTCTCTAGCTGCTAGATTCACCACTCCCCATAAAATACAGCCTTAAACACTCTGCCTGATAACAGAGGGGGGAGCAGAGTGCATTTCTCACATTTGTTTCATCATTTCAGACTGTATGCATAACTGTTTACACCAATGCAGATGTTCTGGTTACAAGGAGCTTGTGGAGGGAGGTGACAGCTCTCCAGGTATGAGAACTGAACATTGTAGGAGGTCTGCAGAACTGTGACATCCTTTTTCTCGCACTGCTCACACAGAATTATGATGTCACCAGTCTTCAGTGAGGGAAGACATGCCTAATGGGAGGAGAGACCCACCCCTGAATTTTAAGCTGTAAGTTGGAGAGATAGCACAAGATGTTTGCGAAAGCCTGTACTGAGAAAATCCCTTTAAGTCCAAAACAGGCTTGGGGTTATTCATGTCGGATCCATTTATACCTCTTCAATCTCCTCCTGCAAACCCCATTGCTATTACACCAGTTGAAGCCATCTGTTATTTGCGTCACTTTGATTTGAACCTATAACTTCTTAGGTACTGCTCTCTATAACAAGTGTGGCACTCAAAGGGAACTACGGTAGTCATCTACAGTAATCTATTCAGACGTGTTCCTGACTAAATGGAGTGGTGTACTGTCGAATTATTTCAATAAGCTTATGGGACTAATAGTGGAACAGGAATTTATCCTATTAAATATATTTAATGAGGATATTAAAACTCTATGTGAAGAAACCACAAGATATGTAACAGCTAGTGATTTTGAGGATTTAAACGTGAAGATGGAGGAGAACCTGAAGTGAATAGAACCACAGATTATGGACCTTAAAAATAAAAATTTTCAGAGACATTAGAGACTATAATAAAAATCAGGTCTATAGCTGGGGACATAGGTATACTGAACATAGAAATTATTAGGAGAATATACAGGAGGAGGGACAGAGATTGCCAAAAAAGAAAAAAACAATGGCACGTCTCCTTTTCAGATATGTCGTTGGATTCCTCAATGGCATTGTGTATTAGTAATTCCCTCTTTGTTGCAGGAAACTAGGAGAAACACTAAGGAAAATCAGGGGGATAGTTAAAGAGAGGGGATGAGAGATGGTATATTTGTATTAAAATGTACCTATTATTTATTATTATTATTATATTATTATTTATTTTAAAGCGCCATTGATTCCAGGGCGCTGTACATTCGAGGGGGTTACATACATTACATAAGTCAAATGAGTACAGTGATAAGGGATAATGACAATTGGCACGACAGAGGGAGAGAAGACCCTACCCGCGAGGGCTTACAATCTACAAGGAGGGGGAAAGAGACAGGAGGTGAGGGGCAAAATTATTATCTATTATTATTATCTATTATCAAAAGAAAGAGTCAAAAAACATGGAAATCATAGGAAAAGAACAAATGGAGGCGAAAAGAAACCCACAGAAGGAAAGGATAAACAGGAAGCATTAATTCTTGTTTTCAATTTATCAAGGTATAACCTATCACATTCACAATTGTCTTCACAGGCAAAGGGCTTGAATTTCTCCCCTACTAATAAATTCAATCTATTTAATACTATAATAGATGTAAATCATTTTGTCTGTAACATCACATTGCATAAATATTTTTTCAACATGAGTGAAGAATTGGTAGAATCTGAGGCTGTAGTGGAAGATAAGAATATTATATGTCCATAGACATATTTATCATTTACGGAACAGTTCGGTGAATGAATTGAGACAATTACAAAGTGAGACCAAGAACCTTACTAATAATGTTAGCCCTCATTTTTCTATCACAAATTTGACATTCTATCCAATCCAGTCCCGTCCCCCAATATTAGACACTTTTCTGGACCTGACAGAGAGAGATTTAACTGAGTTAGCAGAGGAAGTAAATATAAATAATAGGAAGATCCAAGGTAATCTCACTAAAAAGGAAATATGGGCACTTAAAGAACTGAGAGAGCATCCTGACCTTAATATTAAAAAGGCGGATAAGGGGGGATAAATAATGGTACTTAATAAAAACTTATAAAAGAATTTAAATTTACAGATTTTGTGGGACACCTGTATGCATCAGACTATAAAGGGAGACCATACACTGGAGTTTTCTGGAGTT
This sequence comes from Phyllomedusa bahiana, assembly GCA_025379985.1. NCBI lineage: Eukaryota > Metazoa > Chordata > Amphibia > Anura > Hylidae > Phyllomedusa > Phyllomedusa bahiana. The sequence continues at coordinate 9,489 of JAODAL010035512.1, read as the reverse complement.
GTAGGGAAACTGTTATCTGAAGGGGTTACTTTGGGGACAATTTCAGAACAATTGAAGAGAGACTTAATGGTGACTAACAATGGTATACATATTTTTCACTCTCTCCCAGAAATCCATATATCTTTCCGTCGCTTTTGCGCCCTATTGTTGCGGGGATAAGAGCTTTGGGAGAGAGATTAAGTGAATGGGTGGACATGCATTTGCAACCTTTTTAATGGATTTACCAGGTTTTATCTAAGGTGAAAACCAATTGGTGGCTTTATTGGATGGTAAACCATGGAATTCCAACTATGCATGGCTGTCTTTAGATGTGATATAATTATACCCATTGAAACCAATTGAACTAGCCATAATACCGTTGACTACATTTTTGAAGAAATACAGTGGATAGAGTAGAGAAATTAATGAATTTCTTATTATGTTGGTAGATTTTTTTTTTGTTTAAAATATAATTATTTTATGTTTGACAAAAAAAGGTTTGCACAATAATAGGGAGCCCCAGTGGGGGCAAAGTTTTCACCTTCATTGGCTATTACATACCGTGTTTCCCCGAAAATAAGAAACTCCCGAAAGTAAGACATAGCAGAGATTTGGTTGAATTCACTAATATAAGGCACCCCCCGAAAATAGGACATAGCGGAAATCATTGCTGCAGCTCCCCATACACAGGGCCATCCCTAAGGGTGGGCAGAGAGAAAGGTGGGTGCTCCCAAGCCCTGCTCACCCCGAGAAACAGCCCTGGGACATATTGTTGTAGCACCTGAGTGTTGAAGGACCTGTGCAGGAAACAGGTCCGGAACATCCCAGGACAGGAGACAGAAAGTGTACAAGTAAGTGAGGAAATGGGGGGGAGAACAGAGCAATGATACTGACACATACATCTCACAGGATGGCTGATGGGGCATGCTGGAACTTCTAGTTCTACATGTCCCAGCATGTCACATTTGCCATCCTTTGAGATAAGTCACTGAAGCTGCCATAAAATGTCCTTTACATATATATATCCTATGGTTTGTGACTCTAAACTTTAGGATATATAAATATATATATACACACACACACACACACACACCACACTCACACACACACACACACTAGTATAGCATGCTATAATTTATTCGTGGAAAAATAAGACATCCCCTGAAAGTAAGACATAGTGCATCTTTAGGAGCAAAAATTAACATAAGACGCTGTCTTATTTTCGGGGAAACAGGGTATATGGCTAAACGGGAGAAAGAATACATTTCTTCAGCAGCAGGCCAATGTACATCCCATATAAAGTGATATGGTCGATATTTGGATGATTTGCTTTTGTATGGGAGGGTTCAAAGATGGAGGCAATGGCTTTTCTGGAATAGATTAATTATTTAAAATTTACATTTGAATATTGTACATTTTTTGGATATTTATTTAAGAAGGGGTGGCGAACAGAATATTATCGTCTCTCCATATAGAAAGCCAACTACAGTGAATTCTATTCTAACCTATTCCTCTTGCTACCCACGTCATGTAATTAATAGTATTCCAGTGGAAGAACTAATAAGGTATAAGAGACACAGTTGTAATGAAAAGATCTTTGCCCAAGAAAAAATGGCCATCTGTAATAGATTGTCATCAAGGGGCTACTCACATAAATAATGCTGTGAATAAGGTTTCTAGTATACTTAGTGAAAAATTATTAATTAGTATGAAAAAAGAAAAACAAGATCTAATAAGGTAACTTTTGTTACAGAATACAGCCCACAATACCATATTATTATTAAAATAATTTAAACACCTACCTATGTTTGACGTAGATTCAGATTTTAAAAGGATTTTACAGGATAAAATATGGTTCAACCCCAGGAAAGCACCAACTGTTGCTACATATATATCCCCAAGTCTTTTCATGTCAAGTGACAATAAACAAAAACATTGGTCATCTCTTAAAAGCTTCCGTAATGTGGACATAATGAGCCTCATGTATGAAAACTTCCTGGGTCTAAGACTGTCTTTGTTGCTCTTAGCAACCAATCACAGTCCCCTTTCATTGCTTTTAGTGCTCGGTAAAAATGAAAGGGAAACTCTGATTGGTTGCTATGGGTAACAAAGAAGGTCTTAGACCCAGACGGTTTTCATACATGTTCCCCAATATTTCATACATGTCCCCCCTCCTGGTTCTCTCCTGAGTCATCATCATCATTCTTTGTGAGCAGTAAGGGAGAGAGGATGTCACAGCTCTGCAGACCTCCTGCAATGGTCAGTTCTCATGCCTGGAGAGCTGTCATCTTCCTCCCAGGCTCCACAAGCAATCCTTGTAACCAGAACACCTACATTGGTGTAAACAGTTATAAATACAGGTATGTGTAATTTTGCAATGAGTGTGGCCACAATTATATCTTATTCAAATGGTAAGCATTTTAGAATAGATACATATCTGAATTGCAATTTTAGGAATTTAATCTATGTTATCAACTGCACAGAATGCTGTCTTCAATATATAGACTTCCCTCCATCACCTACGAAGCCACGCATTAGAAAACACATTTCAGACGCAGTTAATAATTATGTGGTGTGTATTTAAGCAGCCTCCCGTCACTTCAGAGATGGACATTGGGGAAACCCCATCTCCTTCAGATTTATAGTGGTTGAAAAAGTAAGGCTACCGATGAGAGGAGGTAATATTGTCACTTTATTGAAAAATATAGAAGCAAGGTGGATTTTTAATATGGATACTAGAGTGCATAGAGGAACGAATATCCATCAGGACAGAGTTTATTTCTATTAATAAGGTTTACAGATGTGTCTGTATGTATATATTTTTAAGATCATGTGTTTTTTCTTCTTTTTCGTTTCTTTCCTTTCTGGTGGATTGAGAGTTTTTGAGGAATTCGCCCTGAGGATGGGGAGATATATTTTGTGTATAAAGGTTTTGACTTTCGGATATGTTAGTACGCTATGGATTAAGGAAATTGCCGAAATGTGTCAACGTCTTGCTTATTTAGATATGCATGTACCAGCATTTAGGCTATGTTCACACGGCTGAGTCGCGCCGTAATTGCGGGACGGATTTCGCCCGCAATTACGGTGTGTGTACAGGGGCGGGGAGGACTGCAGCTCGCCGGCCCCATAGACTTTCATTATCCACGGCGCGGGATAATTATCCCGCCGGGATAATGTGCATGTCACTTTCTCCCTGCTCACCGTATTTCGTGAGCGGGGAGAGGAGACGGAATCCATAGTTCTCTATGAGAACTGTGGATTATTGTAATGACAGGGACGGATTTCAGCCGTATTTGCGTGCAGTACGGCACGCAATATGGACTGAAATCCGTCCCAAAATCAGCCATGTGAACATAGCCTTATATGTTTTAAATATGAAATAATTAAAGTGGAATTATTTTATAAAGATTCCAGCTATGGGACCAAGGATTTATTCATATGGATTAATGACTGACTGTTTTTGCTTTGGGCGCTTTCCCTCAGATGTCTTGTGTTGGTTTGGATTATTCCTGTCTGGGTGGAGTAAGTATGATTTTTTCCTTTTTCTTGAATTCATGCTTTAAGGGAACCTGTCAGGTGGTTTATGCTGCCCTATGTGAGAGTTGGATGTAATAGAGGGAGAGAAGTTGAGCTCAGTGAAATATAGATTTATATGATTTGGATCAGGATTTCTAAATAAAAGAAAAGTAAATCTTGATTGGACTTCTTAATAGACAGTGGAAGTCTTCCTGATACCACCCACATACAGTGATTGACAGCTTTCCCAGTATCAGTGTATACACAGAGCTAACTGTAAATCACCGTATGTAGGCATGGTTAACAGGACTTTCAGTTTCACTGTCACAGATTTTCTCTGCCTTTTATTTAGAAATTCATCAAATCATACAGCCCTATGTTTCACAGAGCTCAACTCCCCTCCCTCTATTATATTCTGCTCTTATATAGGGGAGCATAAACATCTGATGGGGCCTCTTTAAAGCTCTGTTAACACTTGTGGCAAGATTTCCATGTCGTTTATTCATCCATTGTATTTTCATATATTTTGGCAGGAATAATAGTGCTGCATGAATATCTATTCTTCTCATCACATCTGGCTTGACTGACAAACAGAGACTTTTAACTTTAGGGATCACAGGTGGGGCTTGCACGATTGCAGCATGGAACCAGCTCCCTCCAGTCATGAGCGATTAACCTCTTAGTTGCCACGGTCAATTGCGATTGTAAGGGGCTATACCTGTATTGGGCTGGTAGCACAGGTAGTTGCCATGGGAAACCAGGGAGTAGGATGACTTGGTTATGGCAAGGGAGTAAATAAGTTCAGGCAGGCAGTTTGGGCTTGTGTAGTTACTCTACTAACAGTGGGGCTAGACAGCCAATCAGCAAGCTCGAGGTGTGGAGCTGGGCTGAGGAGAAGAGGGCCAGCTGATGCTGAGGGGGATGAAGCTGCAGTTAGTGACAGCTAAGAGAGAGAGTTGACAGTTGTTAGGACTGGTGCCTAAGTGAGGAAAAAGAGTGAGAATCAGGAGGAGGATTGCAGCAGCCATAAGAGGTGGCAGATTTCTGTGGCTATCGTTCCTGATGTCCGATGCCCAGAGGACATGTAAATAGCTTGTGTTAAGCAGAAAAAACGGGAGAGGCCGGGGAAAGGTCCCCACCTCTAGAGTCAGTGAGTGATCCGGAAGGAAGGCATCAATCCATGGAGCAGCAAGAAGTTCAGCAGGAGGTCTGAGCCATAGTGGAGGAAGCCACTGAAAACAGTTAGGTAGAGCAATGAAGTGGGCAAAAGGAGCACCCCTCATTAGCTGCGTGTGTGGATGCTGAAGCTGCTGGGTGCTGGGACACAAGCACATTGTATGTATTTCAACAGCCACTAAAGCCAAGAGTAAAAGCTTCATCACTCCCAGAACAGTTGTCATGTCAATTGATTATCGCTGGTGCACGACACATCTTGAACACTGCATCTCTCCTCGCAGTTCAAAAGAACTCTTAAGAGTTGTTGCCACGGGCAACGGGTGGACACAGTTGGGGTGCCACCATTACACCACCTTGACTGTTAAAAAAAATTGTCGTAATCAGGCAGGATTATGGTAGAGAGGATAAAGACAGACATGTGTGGGGAGAGAATAATTCTCCCCCCCAGCAGGCATGCTGCTGAAGAAAAAAGTGTTGGAGGTCACCGTGAGCAGTTATGGACTTGTTATAAACATGGCCGAGGGTTAGAGAGTCGAGCCTCAAACAGCGAAAACCGAACAGAACCATCCAGAGGGGGAAGTAGAGATTGTATCCCCGAGAAAAGCATTGGGTGAGGGAGCTGCTACAGTGGAGGTAGGTGCAGTTGCATCTGAACCGGAGAGACTGCACAACCTCTTTCAAGGAGAGCGGGTCAGCTTCCAGTGGATGGCAGGCCCAAAGGGCTATTGGGATGCAGGAGTGGAGCGTGTGCAGCTGGAGCAATATGAGTGAGAGGAGTCCTGGGAGGAAGAGGAAGTCCCAGTGAAGAACCCAGTAGAGGTGCCTGTCCCAACTCAGGGCCCAGAAAAGGGTAGAGGATGATCTTTCAACACTGGGTCAGCAATATCAGTGTGACAGGCCCAGTATCCAGTACGTGTAGCCCAATCATGTCGGTGGGGACATTTTTTCTATGCAGTCCTTCCTCCTGTATGTTGCCAGAAGTATAGCGCTGTCAGCTTGAGGAGGAGTTCGAGTCATGCCAGCAACAAGCACGGGAGTAAGCATATGTTTGTGAAGCTCATGAAGCTGAGAGGAACAGGCGGAGCAGTGATTGCAGAAGTACCACCAGGAGGTACTTGTTCTGATGGGAGGATTATTGTTGTGGGGTCAAGGACTGTTTGTCAGATGGAGGCTGAACCCTTGCCCTGAGGTTTTCGAATTGTTAACAATAGTATTGTTATGTGTGGCTAGCACAAGTATAAAGATGTTTACAATGTTTATTTTCCCTGAAAACATGTGTGAGAGTGTGTGTATGGTGCAGAAGCCATGGATGGCTTCATTTTAAGGTGGGGGAAATGTAAGGAGTTATACTTGTGTTAGGCTGGTAGCAAAGGTAGTTGCCATAGGAAACTAGGGAGTAGGATATCTTGGTTATGGCAAGGGAACAGTAAATAAGTTCAATCAGGCAGTTTGGGCCTGTGTAGTTAGTAAAAGTGGGCCTGGATAGTCAATCAGCAAGCTAAGGGGTGGAGCTGAGCTGAGGAGAAGGGGAGCTAGCTGGTGCTGAGGGGGATAAAGCTGCTGTTAGTGACAGTTAAGAGAGAGAGTTCACAGTTGTTGGGGCCCGTGTCTAAGCAAGGAGAGGGAGTGAGAAGGGAGAATCAGGATGAGGAGGATTGCAGCAGCCATGAGAGGTGGCAGATTTCTGTGGCTATCGTTCCTGATGTCCAGTGCCCAGATGACATGTAAATAGTTTGTGTTAAGCAGAAAAAAAATGGGAAAGGCCGGGGAAAGGTCCCCACTCTTAGGGGCCAGCAGTGTCTAGGAGAAGACACCGATCCAGAAAGCAGCATATGAGCTACAGCACGAGGCCTGAGGCATTGTGGCTCTGCAAGGTCGTTCCTGGGAGAGTAAAGTGACCTGTATAGAGGTCCCTTGGGGTCAAACCCATTTCCAGAGAAGAGAACCAGAGAGAGATTGCTGGAACGGTCAGTCAGTGCAGTGAGATGGACATAAGGAGAGTCCCTCGGTGAACTGTGAGTGTGTGCTGAAGCTGATGGGTGTAATGACACAAGTAAACTGTACAGAGTGAAAACAGTATTGAGAGCAGAGAGTAAAAGCCTCGTTAACCCCAGATAAACTGTGTTGTTTGAAATTATTTCCGCCGGTGCATCACAACTCCCAGTCCACACCCCTTCCTGCAATACAAAAAACTCTGGTAAGGGTGGTTGCTAAGGGCAACAGGCAGTCATAGATAGGCACCACCTTAGCCACCCTCATCTTACACGATTATGGCAGCAAAGGGAAAGACAGAGGGAGGGACATCCCTCTGTATGCAACGGGCACAGCCAGGCATAGTTATTGACTGTTACAATGCATAATGGTATTTCAATACATTGTAACAAAGATCTAAAGTTCCCTATGGGGACGAGTAAAAAAGAAACAGTACAAAAAAAGTTAGAAAAAATAAAGTAACATGCAAATAAAAAAATAAAATGAAAAACACATACATCACCCCTTTCTCCTTTACAAAAGCCAATTGCCCCCAAAAAGATAAAAAATAAATAAAGTGTGCATATTTGGTATCGCTGCATGCATAATGATATAGCCTATACATATGCTAAGTTATTTTTCCCACACAGTAAACGCCGTAAAAAAACATACAAAAAGCGCCCTTACACAACTCTGTATACAGAAAAATAAAAAAGTGATCAAAAAGTCTTGTCCCCCCAAAAAATGATACCAGTAAAAATGTCAACTGATCCCGCAAAATCCAAGCAACTACACAGCTTCAAAAACAGAAAAATAAAAAAGTTATGACTCTCAGACTATGGTGACTCAAAAACTTATTTTCCTTTTCGAATGAAAGTCCTTTTATTCTGTAAAAGCAGTAAAACATAAAACAATATACAAATTGGGCATCACTGTAATCGTACTGACCTGCTTAATAAATCTATCATGTAATTTTTTTCTGGTGACTGCAGTAAAAAAAAAAAAAAAAAAAAGAACACTCAGGAATGCTGTATTTTGTTCACCCCAACTCCCAAAAACCATGATAAAAAGCAATCAAAGCTTCGTATGAACCCTATAATAGGACCAATGGAAATTGCAGCTCACCTGCAAGAAACAAGCCCTTAATCATTACATACAGGAGAATCAAAAACATTATGACTATTAGACTATGATAACAATAAAACACAATTTTTTATTGACGCTTTTCTATTATGTAAAAGTAATAAAACATAAATATATATATGGAACACCTGTGCACCCAAAATGCACAATACACCCCTAGATGAGATCCAAAACGGGGGTTGAATCCAAAATGGGATGATATCTGGTACTTTGGGAGTTTTACAAGTGCCACATGGCACCCACCATAATCTGCATTCCAAAAGCCAAATAAATGTTTCAGTTTTACAGTCTAATGCTAAAAAAATCTGTGAAACACCCATGGAGTCGATATACTCACTACACCCCTGGATATATTCATTAAGGTGTATAGTTTCCAATACAGAGTCTCTTTCTAATCGGTTTATACAGTTTTAGCACCTTAGCACCATTTAGCACCTTTAGCACCATTTCCTCAAACCTGAAATGGCGCCTACAGAAAAGCATAATGAAAAGTGCAGTAGGTGCTCCTCCTATTCTGAGGACTGGGGTTGAGCCAAAATATGCACTAGTGCCACATAAGGGATAGCTCTAAAAATTGGCAGAATTGGGGGAATCAATATTGAGCTGCATTTATCTGGTCACATCTACCGTGTTGCAGTGAATAATGGATAAAAATTTATGTGAAATTTGTGTGGAATAACACACGCAGAAATGTTTGAACATTAAAAATGGCAATTTTTTCAAAATTTTCATGACATTTTGATATTTTTCACAAATAAACAAGTATTGTATGGACCGAATTCTCTTACTAACGTAAAGCACCATGTGTCAAAAGAAAAAGGTCTCTGAATTAAATGGATAGGTAAAAGTATCAAAAAGTTATTCCCACATAAATTATCACATTTTAGATTTCTAAAATGGGGCTCTGTCAGTAAGGTCAAAACTGGCTGCGGCAGTAACGGCTTAAAATGTACTGTAAATGATTCTCAAAAGGAACCAAAGAGCTAAAAAATAAAAGTAAAAAAAAGGTGTCATGAGTAGTGACGAGCGATTGTGTCAGCTATCGTTATCGATTCGATAGTCGATACCGGCAATTATCATAACGATATCTGATAGTCGATAACAGATTATCGCCGATGACCATTAAAGTCTATGGGAGAGGAACAACACCTTCATTCTTACACCCAAACAGGGCTGGAGAAGCTGGAATTAACATCCACAACAGTAAACTGGATACGTGCTACATCTTAGGCAAGAAAATTAGGTTATAAAAGTCACAGAAAAAAGTCACAGACCATTCACTATCCCTGTCTTGTACCACAGCATGACCCTTAAATCTGCATGACCCACAAATTAAAAAGTTCCAGATGGCAGTATTATTTGAACCATCATTTTACTTGAACTGGACATTTACTATCCCTGTCCTGGACCACAGCATGACCCTTAAACCTGTCTGACCCACAGATTAAAAAAGTGCCGGAAAAAGGAGTCTTCAAACACCATTTTAGTTGAACTGGATATTGACCATCCCTGTCTTGGGCCACAGCATGACCCTCAAACCCGCTTGACCCACAGATTAAAAAGTGCCGGAAAAAGGAGTCTTTGAACCACCATTTTAGTTGAACTGGACATTGACTATACCTGTCCTGGACCGCAGTATGACCATTAAACCTGTCTGACCCATAGATTAAAAAGTGCCGGAAAAAGGATCTTTGAACCACC
>JAODAL010035511.1:0-42856 GCA_025379985.1 Phyllomedusa bahiana | reverse complement strand
AACCTGGAAGACAGAAGGCTGGTGCTAGACTGGCCCTGTAGGCGGCAGGCCGCAAATGGCGGAAGGGAAGGGGGGGATGGGTTTTTCTGGTGGTGTGGTGGTATGGGCGCGGTGGGGTGAAGCGGAGGCTGATCCCTGATCAGCTCTGGAGACGGGGAGCTGGGGAACGCTTGGTGGTGGCGGAGGGGGGCGGGACAGAGGGTGTGACGGGGTTTTGAGGCCCGGCGTCAGTCTCCCCCTTTTTTGGCCAAGGGTTTTGTCCATTTAAATCATGCATTGCTGCATGTCATAGACATGTTGGTGGTGGTAAACCCCCTAAGGTTCTTGCCTTACTTATCGTTTTACGGCATGGGCGGCATATGACATCGCGGGGTAAATCAGGGGTTGCTAAAAGAGGCCCGGCTTGAAGGTCCGGGGACCTTTTTGACGGCGATAAGCGAGGCGGGGTTTGCGCTGCCCTTGGCTTGCGGGAATCTTCGGGACTTCTCGAGCCCTCTCCCTTTTTGAGGGGAACCCCGTATGACACCCTGTCTTCCCCCCTCGTCAGTGATGAAGCGTCGAAGAAAATTTTGTGAAAAGCCCACGTTTGATCGCAATGTGTCATATATCATCAACAAGGTGCTTTGTCGCCCTGACATTCTGCACCCAGGAGCTGCAGGTAAAAGCAAGGGGACTGAAGGCGTTGCGGACCCCGGGTTTTTTGCCGATTGCCCGGTTCCCTTCTCTCTTGATGGCATCAGAAACGGGCGTCAGGCAGAGAAAATCATCCTCTTTGCCTCTTGTCTTTTAACATGTTCTGACCCAAAACCGCATTTTTTTTAAAGAGGTTTCGGGAAAAAGGGATTATCCACAGTGGTGGGTAAAAGAGTTTACATTTGGGCTGCTTCATGTTGGACGGTACTGGTGTGTGATGAGACTTTGTGGCGTGACTGGGAGACGAGGAGGTTTTGATGCTGGATGCAGGTTGCATTAACCAATGAGGAGTTGGCGCGTGTTGTTATGAGTTTTTCAGGGCCCTGACCCCGCGATGACAGGCCGATGGTCCTGAACTGATGATCCCCTGGCATGAGTGTTGTCGGCCCCGCATGGAAAAGGGGCACCTTTCTCGAACCCCCTACCTCCTGTCCTACCCCCCCCCTTTGCTGTTACCACTGAATTTCGCTCCATGTTCAGAAATATACAAATTTTGGGAAAGGGTTGGAAAGAGTTTTTTGGAAAATCTCCTTTTTAAAAAAACGGCAAATCCAGCTATTCTCAAATCCCCCAATCAAAAAAAAAAAAAGTGGGTTCAAAAATAACTGCAAAAATAGATTATCAACAAAATGGCTGCGCCAAAGTGAAAAAAACCCTATCTGAAAAGTTTGGATAAAAAAAGGTATTTTGGCACCTATCAATTTGTGGGATCAAAAATTTTGGTTCAAAATTTAAAATGCAAAGTAGTCTATCAAAAAGCTGGCCTGCGCCCAAAATGAAAAAACCGTATCTGAAATGTTTCGGATAAAACAAAAGGGATTTTTGGACCCATCAATTCCCTGTGGTGACTATAAAATTGGTATTCAAAATTTAAAATGCAAAACTGCCTAATGAACAAAGTGTGTGGCCCCAAAATCAAAAAAAACAGAAACTTTTTGTATTCGTATAAAAAGTTTTTTGGACTTTCAATTCACCTGTGGTGGTGACTTAAAAATTTTGGTTTAGATTTTAAATGCAAGCTGCCTCAAAGACAAAACTTATGCGCCAAAATCAAAAAAAAAAGTATCTGTTATGTATTTGTAAAACAAGTATTTTTGGACCTTTCAATTAACCCGTGGTGACTTAAAAATTTTGGATTCAAATTTAAGTGCAAGGTGGATATTCAACAAAAGGGGGAATGGGGAAATTGAAAATGAACACCTATCGAAATGTTACTGATAAAAAAAGTGGAGTTTTTCACCAAACAAAGAGACCTTTTAATTTTTTAGAAAAGTGGTTCCCATAAGTTCAGGCTGCCCCAATATCCAGGAAATATTTCAATAGAAAAACGTTAAAAATAAAGATTGCAGTGAATGTTTCAATAAGCTTGGTGAAAATTTATCCGTATTCTTTTTAGGCTTGTTTTGTTCGCCCCCGGGGGCCTCCTCCCCTTCCCCCGTGACTTTACGGGGGGGTTAGATGCCCTTTTAAAAATTTACTATTTTAAACAATAAAATCTCCAATCTCTAAAAAAACCCTAAATTTTTAAGGATCACAGCTAATAGTAGAGGTTTCTCTGTAAAGAAATAGAATAATTTCGCTGAGCGTTTGGAAACAACCCAGAGGCCCCCCCTTCTGCTCTGAAAAAGGGGCTGGGGAGAAAAGGGGGCTGAACAGGAAAAACGTGTTCTATGAAAATTGGGGGTTTAAATGTGATTTTTCCGGGAAATCGCAAAACCATAACACACCCCAGTTTGACGTCCACCCCCCAAAAATTCCCCCTGCTCTATTCTGTAAGTTTTTTCCCGGGCCCGCCAAAAATGCCCAGGGGGCCGCCGAAAAAGGGCGGGTTTCTTAATAGATGATGCACAGATTTTAACCTAAATTATCGATAAACAAAATTTTTGGGATCAACATAAAAAACTGTGCCTTTTTAAAACTTTGTCGTTAATAATCGTAAACATTTTTTTAAAAACACTTGCCCAATTGGGGGCGGGGGAAGGTTCGTGGGTCGTTTAAAACTTTGGGGAAAAGGGAGGTAGGTACACGGGCAAGGTAAAAACAAGACTTCGGGAAACGCTTTTTCAATAGGTTTGATGCACTAAAGAACCCGGCCCAAGGAACTGGGGGCCAGAATATATAGGGACAGTGGACAGCAATTAACCAATTACTGTCGCGCTGGCCCTTTAAATTCCAGAGAGCTGATGTGCGCCCTAGGGAATGGGAGCACGCGCCCCGACTGGCAGTGGAGCAGGGAAGAGCTGGAGCGCGGTCAGGTGAGTAATGCACAGAATCGCGAGTGCCACTTGCCGACACAGAGGGGGGCACGATGCACCCACCGCTCAAAATTCAGGCCGCAGAGGCACCCATGACAGTACCCCCCCTTTTGTCTCCCCCTCTTTCTGGCCTGAAGAAACGTCCACAGAAGCTTACAGTCCACAATGTTGTCCTTTGGCTCCCAAGATCTTTCTTCTGGCCAGTCAATAAGGAAGTATCGGTTCCCCCTGACCGTCTTCATGGCCAAGATCTCCTTAACAGCAAGGACAGCAGAGGAATCTGCCTCGGGCGAAGGAGGCGCGACCTTCCGGGAGAAATGATTCATGATACATGGCTTAAGCAGGGAGACATGGAAGGAGTTCGGAATCCACATCGCAGGAGGCAGCCGGAGCTTGTAGGCCACAGGATTGATCCTCTTCAAGACCTCAAAAGGACCGAGGAATCGGGGACCCAACCTGTAGCTGGGGATCTTCAGGCGAACATACTTGTAGGACAGCCAGACTTTATCCCCAGGAGCAAATGACGGAGGAGGTCTCCTTTACTTATCTGCTCGGATCTTCATCTGAGCTGAGGCCCGTTGCAGAGATTGCAGCGTGTCTTTCCAGATGGCCTTCAGGTCGCGGACCAGCATATCCACAGCGGGAATGTCTATACCAGCGGGAGGGGAGGGCGGGTATGTAGACCATACACCACAAAGAATGGCAAGGCATCAGCTGACTCCGAATCCTGGGAATTATAGGAAAATTCCGCCTAAGGCAAAAAGCTGGACCAGTCGTCCTGTCAAGCCGACACAAAATGGCGCGGATAATTCCCCAGGATCTGGTTGACTCTCTCCACCTGCCCATCAGTCTGTGGATGGTAGGCCGAGGAAAAGTCCAGATTCAGCTTCAACTGAGAACAGAGGATCCGCCAGAATCTGTACACAAACTGAACTTCACGATCTGAAACAATATGTCGGGGAAGACCATGGAACCGGAATATATGCTGAAAGAAAAGACTTGTGAGACGTGGAGCAGAAGGCAAACCGGGCAGAGGGATGAAGTGTGATATTTTAGAGAAACTGTCTGTGACGATCCAAATGACCATATTGCCGGCAGAAGGAGGAAGATCCGTAATAAAGTCCATGGCAATATGAGACCACGGCCGATCCAGAATGGGCAATGGTTGAAGCAGACCTGCAGGCTTGAGGTGGGACGTCTTATTGCGGGCACACATAGGGCAGGACTCGACAAAGTTCTTGATGTTCTTGGCAAGATCAGGCCACCAATAATAGTGAGCGATTATCTAACTTGTCTTCCATACCCCTGGGTGGCGAGCTACTCGAGAGCTGTGACCCCACTTTAGAATTCTACCCCGAAGTGCTGGTCGCACATAGGCTTTGCTTGGAGGAACACACTGGAGGTCCACAGGGGTTGCGGAAATCAACCATTCCGGAGGGATAATATGCCGGGGAGACGATTCTTCTCCCAAGACGTTGGAGGAACGGGACAGAGCATTGGCCTTAATGTCCTTCTCAGCCGGACGGAAATGAATCACAAAGTTGAATCGGGAAAAAAAGAGGGACCACCGGGCTTATCGTGGGTTAAGACGCTGTGCCATCTGGAGTGTATATAGTGACCGGATGACGAACCCCCTCCAGAAGATGGCGCCACTCCTCCAGGGCCAGTTTGATTGCCAGTAATTCACAATCACCGATGGTGTAGTTCTTCTCGGCGGGATAGAAGATTTTGGAGAAGAACCCGCACGTGATGGTCTTGCCTTTAGAGTCTCGCTGGGTAAGAACCACCCCTTCTCCCACAGAAGAAGTGTTGACCTCCAAGAAAAAAGGTTTCTTTATGTCAGGCCCTGATAAGACGGAAGCAGAGGCAAAGGCCGACTTGAGCCGAGAGAAAACGTCTTCAGCTGCTTGTGGCCACTGCTGTGGTTTGCCATTTTTCCTAGTCAGGGCCACAATTGCAGCTACCACTGTGAAGAAATGTGGAATGAACTGGCGGTAGTAATTGGCGAACCCTAGGAAGCGCTGTATGGCCCGTAGACCGACAGGGCGCGGCCACTGCAAGACTGCGGACAACTTGGCAAAGTCCATTTGCAGCCCCTTGTCCGAAATGATGTACCCATGGAAGGGCAGGCTGTTTTTATGGAAACGACACTTCTCCAACTTGACGTAGAGACTGTTCTCCCCAAGACGTCTAAGTACCTGGTGCACATGGAGACGATGGGCTTTCAAGTCAGGTGAAAAGATGAAAATGGCGTCCAGGTACACGATAACGTAGAAGTACAGGAGATCCCAGAAGATTTTGTTTACGAACTCATGGAAGACCGCTGGGGCATTACAAAGGCTGAAGGGAAAAATTAAATATTCGGACTGCCCGTCACAGGTATTGAACGCTGTCTTCCACTCATCCCCCTCCTGGATAAGGATGAGATTTTAAGCTCCTCGCTGGTCAAGCTTGGAGAAAATCCTGGCCCCGCGAAGACGGTCGAAGAGTTACGTGTTGAGCATCAATGGGTAGTGTTTTTAATGGTAATTTTATTGAGCCAACAGTAGTCCATACAGGGCCTTAGTGTGCCATCCTTTTTTTCCACAAAGAAGAACCTGGCTCCGGCCGGAGACGTGGACTTGCGGATGAAGCCTTTCTTGAGGTACTCTTGGATATAGACAGACATGGCTTCGGTCTAGGGTACTGACAACGGAGAGACCCTGCCCCGGGAAGGACTGGTACTGGGCAACAGGTCAATGGGGCAGTCGTACAGGCGATGAGGAGGCAGAGTCTCCACCTGCTTTTCAGAGAACACATCCTCAAAATCTTGAAATTCCGCCGGCAGCCCCGGCAAAGGTTTTAGGGGCGTCTGAGGAGAAGTCCCCAACGTGTCACTTCACCTTATTTCAAGTCCAGCATAGGGCGTGGTGCTGCAGCCACGGCAGCACCAAGAGAATTGCTGAAGAGGAGTGGGGAAGCACACAGAATGTGATTGTCTCCCTGTGTAGCGCCCCATGTGGAGAGTCACTGGTTCCGTGCAGTATTGCATGGAGTCACTCAGGAATTCCCGCTCACTGAGGAGATGACCAGTGGCTTCTAGAGACGGATCACTAGGAGGCGAAGCTTGGAGACCAGGGAGAGGTGCAATTCAAACCTAGGGATGCCTCCCTCACGTGGCCTAGGTTCGTGCGTTTCCCTGATGTAGAGGACAGTCTCGGCGAAAGTGCTCTGGGCTGGCACAATACAAGCATAAGTTTTCCTAACGCCCTCGCAATCGTTCCTGCTGGGTCAGGTGGGCTCTTTCCACTTGCATAGGTTCCTCAGCTGCAGTTTGCGGAGATGGCAGTGGAGGCCATTGGAACACCGGAGCCAAACGGGGCAGATGATGAGGGCGGAGAAGCTCACGGAAATGCACATAAATGCAGGTGGCTAGATGGATAAGCTCACCCAGGGAGGAAGGAATGTCCTGTGAGGCCAGCACATCCTTTATACGACTGGAGAGCCCCTTCTTGAACGTGGCACATAGGGCAGCCTCCTTCCATGAAATGCATCATGGCAGACAACTGATTCAATTGCTGAGCCTGTTGCGATAGTTGCTGAGTCTGCTGAGCCACGATGGTGGTGAGGTCAGCAACGCTAGGCAATGGCACCATGGCGGGATCCATGGCCAGATCTTACTGTAACGGCTAGGGGTGTGGATCCACTGGTCCACCGCAAGCGGTGGTACAGGCCACGCCAGGGAGCGGAGTCTAAGTGGGTCCTGGTGTTCACCAGAGCCCGCCGCAAAGCGGGATGGACTTGCTGCGGCGGGATTACACCAGGTCACTACCTCTGACATGACCTGCTTGCGGAGGCAGCCGAGGTGCAACGAGGTACAAGATGTAAGGTGAACTCGTAGTCAGGGAAAGGCAGAAAGGTCAGGACAGGCGGCGAAAGTTCGTGGTTCATAAACATAGGCGAATTTCAGAGAGCAGGCGTGTTCGCGCCCTAGGGAACAGGAGCGCGTGCCCCGGCCGGCAGTGGAGCAGGGAAAAGCAGGAGTGCAGACACTACTGTTACATGGAGACCAGGGTCACATAACCTGTGTGGTGGTCACATGATAAGACGCTGCTGGAGGTAGTAATACTGGAGAAGCTTTAATGCTTCTTTAAAGAAAGGCTTATCATCTAAGCAGCACAATGTAGCCACCACCACTCTCTCTATACAAAGAATACTATTTAGCACATGTTCTGGGCAGCAAAACCTGCTGAGAAGGACAACAACTTCTAGCCTACTCAATTTAATATGTCAGAAAGATATCCCCTCCCTATAGATCTGAGTTTAAATGAAAATTTTGCATATAAGAATACATACAACAAACTGTGGAAAGCAATTTTTATACTCTTCCACCTCAGCAAATATTTATCAATACATTGTTCAATTCACTCATTCATACTAAAACTACTGATACAAGGGTAAAATTGATGTATGCAATTTCATCAAGGCTAGGAGAAGTATCATTACAGATATTTTTTTTTTTCTTTTTGGTACAATTTTGGCTTTTGCTCAAAAAACTTCAAAAAAAAAAAAAAAAAAACTGCTTGCGTAATCACACATTATGCAATGAAATTAGAAATGATCTGTGAAGCAGTTGCATTTCCACCTGTTATCTGGTGGGGCACGAGGCTGACACTTTTAATTTTGGGAACATGTTAGGAAGAGTTGCTCTTATAGGGGACAAATGGCTGACAATTATAGAAGATATGTGGATGGAAATTATGGAGGGTGCACAAATGTTCAGGAGAACTGAGAAAAGAGATAAACTAGGGGGAAAACATTCTCAGATGTCATTTTATTTTACTTTTAGTGATTTATTTAAGCCTTCATTTGAATACAATGTTTAATTGATTCTAGGGACGTGTCTCGTCATGTGCTGACATTTGTGTCCCTGGATACAGAAGATCTGTAAACCCAGAAATATACTGCTGCTATTTGTGTACACAGTGCTCTGCTGGGGAATTTTCTAGTGGAATTGGTGAGAGACATAAATTGTCTTTTTATATTGATTATATACATTAGATGTCACATACATAGGCAATAAAGGAACACACATAGGAATATTCATTTACACCATGATCCAAGGACTCATTGAGCATTAAAGAAAATCTGTGTGACATTCTCCTCCCTCTCGCACAAGGCTTAATAGTTTATAACTTTACCTTGAATGTACTGTTAGCCCCTTAATCACCAGGCCTGAGAAGGCTTTATTGATCAGCTTGATTTTTATTTTTTTTGTTTAAGTGTACAAGGCCTTGCAGGACATATTATGCTTTTTAAGGGTAGTATGGGAAAGGAGCTGAGAAGCTCTAGCGCCCTCTTTTGGATGTAACAAGTCCTCAATTTGCTTTTGACCCACTGGGTAGTGTAGTGTGAAGATACATATTAGTAACTGCCAAATTTATTCTAATTATTTTTTTTGCATTCTGGACAAACCGTGTTTGTTTAACACTAAATAACTTAAATGGAAGCTACAAAATAATGTGATTGTGGGGATACCTAATACACTGACAATCAAAAGGGTAACAATATTTTGAACTATTGACTTTCAGGCTCCATATCTCACCATCAGCTACAGCTTTGAACTACCATCATTTTATAGACAATCATCTTGGCGATCTCATGCAAAAATTTGACTTGCAACTATTTAGCATTTGCTTAATTATGCAGATTTTCTTCAAGTAACTGCATTGTTACTGTTTTGCTCTTAAAAATCATTATTTTGTTCGTATTTTGTAAATCTACCTTTAGCTTTCAGCACTGCCTGACTCCTTCAGTATTTATTGCACTTTCACTCTGTGTAACTGCTTGAAAAAGGCTCTGTTCAGAGCTGAAACATTGCTGTTGGGTTGAATAAACCACCATTTTTTTTACAGAATCTTGTTTTTAAATTCTACTGGACTCGATCTCTATCAGATTCAAGCATATCTCAATGAAAATCTGATCCCAGGTCTCTTCTTTATGTTCCCAATGTTGGTGTATACTGGTTGACTCAGTTGGGTACAAATACAACTTTTTCTTCAACTCTACCCACAAGTGTTCAATAGGGTTGAGGTCTAGGGACTGTGGGGGCAAAACCAATAACTATACTTCATTGTTGAGCCATTTCTTCACCTAACAAAATCACAGAAAAATGGGACATAAATCACCAAAAACTACAAAGCCACACTTACAGCTCAATGGCTGGTGGATACACTGAATACCAGCAGCGGGCGTCTCTGGCCCTTGTGCTGCATGGGAAAATATAGCAGGTGCCATTAATTAATGAGCAAATGCTATAGGTACTAGTTCACACCAGCATGCAAAAAGCCACAGTATAACACATGGGGAGACTGCAAAAAATGCAATAAAACTGATGAAAATTGCATATAGATAAAGCGATACAAAGGGTAACGCCATTTATACAGTTACACCATGCTGGGTTTCAGCTTATATCCCCCACAAAAAGATGTGGGCAAGCTGCCCAGCACTTAGAAGGTGCACTGCACAAAATACTTGTACCCTAAGCTCCCCAGTATTTTAGGGCAAAAAAGATAACATGCTGGAAAAATATCAAGATATGGATACACTGAATACCAGCAGCGGGCGTCTCTGTCCCTTGTGCTGCATGGGAAAAGATAGCAGGTGCCGTTACTTAATGAGCAAATGCTCTAGGTACTAGTTCACACCAGCATGCAAAAAGCCACAGTATAACACATGGGGAGATAAAGCGATTTCTTCACCTATCTTCATGTATTCTTTGGGTCGTTTTCCTATGTTGCCCTTTTCGTGATCCTCTACAATCAGATTTCCGCTCTTTACACTCCACAGAAACTGCTCTAACTAAAGTATCCAATGATCTCCTCACTGCTAAATCTCAGAGCAACTACTCATTGTTGTTTTCTTCGGATCCTTCCCCATTTTTGACCGTTAAACACCAACTTCTCCTCAGAAAGCTCACCCCCTTTTTTTTTTTCCAGATACCCCCTCGTTTGGTTCTCATCCTCCCTTTCTAACCCCCTCCTTCATGTCTCTTTTGCGGGTTTCTATCTCCCTCCCCTTCCTTGCTGTCGGGGTTCCCCCAGGGATCCATTCTGGGCCCTTTCTCCTCTTTTCAAATCTATACAGCCCCCTTTGGGACAAACCATCACAATTTGGCTTCCAGAAACCACTCAAATGTTTGATGACACTCAACAATACCCCTCCCCCGGGGACATCACTCCCGCTCTGCTACAAAACACCAGTGCATTCTGTCCCTGTCTCAACATCATGCCCCTCCCTGTATTAAACAAACCCTTTTACTAAAACTGAACTTCTATTCATTCCACCACTACTAACAATCTTACTCCTGCCATTTCGGGCTCAGTGGGGGGCACCACCAAAACCCTGGGCAGCAGCCCGCTGTTTTGGGGGTTATACTAGATTCCAATTTTTTTTTTTCATCCCCTATATCCACCCCTTGCCCAAACCTACCCCCCGGGCACCTCAAAAAATCCCAAAATCCGTCCCTTTCTCACTGTGGAAACAACCCCAACTCTCATTGTTGCGCTTATTCATTCTGGGCTCGACTACTGTAACTCACTGTTTAACGGTCTCCCTCTTTTGCAAACCTCCCCTCCCCAAACCCCTGAAGGGGCCGCAGCCAGGCATGTCTTTTTTCCGGCGCTATACGGGAACCCCTCCCCCCTTTTCCAATCCTGCCCTGTTTCCCCAAAATTCATTAAAAATTTACACCCATAAACCATCACCTCACCCAAAAAGCTTCTCCACACGCTGCCCCCTCCCTACATCTCCTCCCTCATCTCTGTCTACCGCCCTACCCTTCTCTCCGCTCTCCCTAATGTTTAATAAAATTTCCCTTTTCCTAAATCATCCGAACCTCCCAGGGAAACCCTCCCAAAAACTTCACACTGCAGCCCCAAATTTCTCAAAACATGCAACCATGGGCGATTAGGCACTTTCCCAAATTCCCCAAAGCTTTTAAAAGGGGGCCCCGAAATACATCTTCCACTCTGGCCTACCAAATCCCAAAAGGCTAACACCCCTCCCCCCACCCTCAACCCATAGCGCACTCAACTCATTTTTGGCAATTAACTTTTATTAATGTACTTTTTTGGGTTTGGGGGTTCATCCCAAATTTTAAAATAAAACAACCCCCAAAATTTTTTGTCACATGTGGGCCCTTTTAAATCTAGCACTTCTTTTCCTTTGTCTTTACCCATACAACCTAAAAATTGTAAGCCTTGTGAGCAGGGCCCCCCACACCTTTTGGGCTCATCTGTAAGTAGCTTTTTATTTTTGCAATGTTGTCCTTTTTTTCTGTAACACACCCCCCAAATTATAAAATGCTGCGGAATAAGTTCCACTATATAAAAAAAAGAATTTATTATTATTATTATTATTAAGAACGCTCACAATGAATCCCATTGAAAACGGTCCAAGTATTTCCCAAAATCTTTTTGGGGTTTTAACAACCCCATCTCCCTCAGGGTTTTCCCCCACCAATCTTTAAAAAGTTTCCCTTTAATTTCTTGATCGTTAGCCCCTTTTTTTTCCCCCCTTTTTTCCCGACCCCCTTTTTTCCCCCCCAGAAACCCGGGCCCCCAAATTTATTTTTTGTCCCCATTGCTCCAAAAACACCCATTTCCAATTTTCCAATGTCCACTTTTGTAAATTTTCCCAAACTTAGCCCAAAACTTCCATGTTGCAAATAAATTTAGACTCTTTACCTTTTTTTTTCAATAATTCCAGAAATTATGTAAAGTTCATGCAGGGTTTTTTCATGTAAAATTTTGTGACTCACTTTTAAAAAAAAACCATAAAACCCCCTGCACTGCCCGGCTTTGTTGCACCCCAGAAATGATTTAAAACCCTTGGGGAAGACCACTTTTTGACTTTTGGGAAAGGGTTCCCCAACCACGATCCCCCGGGTTTCAAAAAAGGGGCCGATGCCCGTTATTGTATCATTTCCCGGGGGTTTGGCATCCGTTTTTCTGCGGCCGTTTTTAAAAACCCGCCCGCAGAGTTTTCAGCCCGCACATGGAAGCCCCCACAGAGAAAACCGGGACGGGGCATTATCCCCTGCTTTCCCCAAACGTCCCAGTACTGTGCTCACTTTAGCACAGTATCTACACATCAGCGATGCAGGGGGAGTGATGCTGCAGTGTCGTCACACCCCCTGCGCCACTAGTCAGACGCCGGATCCTGGAGGAAGCAGCTCTGCAGGGATTGGGGAAAAAGGGGCGTCTCCTCCTTTTTTTTTTTTTAAAATTTCCTGGCTATTTACTGGGGCATATTATCTATCACCAAAAGGCTACAGGGGGGCATATATCACTAATGGCTACAAGGGGGCACATATCTATCACTAATGGCTACAGGGGGCATATATCTATCACTAATGGTTACAAGGGGGCTATACCTGTCACTAATGGCTACAAGGGGCATATATCTATCACTAATGGCTACAAGGGGGGATGAAGTTTTAACCCATGGGCTACAATGGGGAAAATAATTTTTAAAAAAATTTCCCATATGGGGGCAAATAATTTTTCAAATGGCTACAAGGGGGGCATATAAAATCATTAAAAAACGACAAGGCATATATCAAACACTAATGGCTACAGGGGGGGAAAATCTATCACAAAAGGGGTTTCAAGGGGGGATATATTTTTTTGTTAAAGGGTAAGGGGCATATATCTAAAAAAATAATGACTACAGGGGGGATATATTTAAACCCTAAAAGGGTACAAGGGACATAATTTTTTTTTACTAATGACTACAAAAGGGCACATATCTATAATGACTACAAGGGGTATATATCAATCACTAATGACTACAGAGGGCATGTATCTCTATAATGACAGAGCTGTTACATAGAAAATTAAAATACATGTATAATGCTGAACCCCAGAGGCCCCCGAACAAATTAATGCAAAACTGAAATTGGGCAGGGCGTGGGCAGCATTTTTAATATAAATTAAAAAACCCTACAAACCCGACCATCAGTCTGCAGTAATAAAACTCTGGTTACACCTTACTATACCCTAAATTACACACTATACACTTTATGGTGGGGTTTTTTTTATGTGTGATTCCAAACATTCAACCCCCTCCGTAACCCAGCCCCTAATAGCCATGCCCCCGATAACCCCGTTCCCACTGGGGCCCTGGAACCCAAATTTTCCCGCAAAAAACCCGGCCCCCGGTGGAAAAAAGGGTTGGGGGGGCCCCTGGAAATTTTAGTATCTTGCCTGCATGTTTACCTCTTGGCTTTGGAATGGATGATCGAAGAAACATATTCTTCAAACGATCATGGCACTCATATAATGCAGTTTGGCAATTTTCTCGATTAGACACCAGAGACCTTTCGCTTGGGATACAACCTCATAACACACTGAGGCTAAATAGGGAACTGGTTTTTAATTTTACACACAAGACAAAAAAAATTGTTTCCCCCCCAAGGGAAAACAAAACATTTAAAAATTCAGTTACATGACAAGAATCGCCTAACTAACAATGCCAAATAGTTTCAAGCAGATTTATGTTATGAGATTTGCTTGAGCATTTTCTATAAAACATGGTAGGGCTCACATTCAAAGCTGTGTGAATGGTTTAAATATGGAGCCGAAATTTAAAAAAAATTTTTTTACTCTTTGCTGGGCCCGGGGTATGTTAAAGGTTTTTTTTTGGGGGGAAAAAATTTTTTTGTTATTTTTTTTCTTTTGCAACCTTTGTCAAGAATTATTATCTATGAATTTCACGCTGATTATGATTAGTGGTTCTTTATAACTACGAATATACATAATATAAACTGCTTAATCTATTTACTATTGTAAAATTTTTTTTCTGGGTTTTGACTCGGGTAAAGGACCATTTCCCAGAAGATTAATGCCGAATGTACAAAACACTTTTGCCGAAACGACCTTTATTTCCCATCCTTTTCCCATCCGCTTGGGGACTTTTAACATCCCCTTGTTGTCATATTCGTGTTCTACCCAAAGGGTTTTTTCTAGTTATTTTTAATATAGAGAAAACTCCCCATAGTGAAGGGCCCAAAAAAAGAAATCTCAGCTACACCATCCGGGCTCTCTTATGCTGTCCTCCTATTTTTTCTTCTGTTCATCGGGAAAACCATTCAAAGTGACTTTTTTTTTTACAGAATATTATATTCAATCAGTCTTTTCCTTGGGGCTGTTTTTTTCTATCTCCAAAAACCATCACAGTTTTATTGCTTTTAAAAGTTACAAACCCCAACTAAAGAAACAGAAAAACTTCTGAGGGAAAATTCCCCCCCTGTGTTTACTGTATTTTCTTTTTTAGGTGAATTTGGGGAAACTTTTTATAAAGCTGGATAAAATTTTTTTTTCCTTTCCCAACCTGAGAGAGATTCACTGTCTAAACCTGGAATCCTGATATTACACTGTAATGTAGGCTCTCATGTGATATTCTATTTAGCTCTCGGTTATAACAGCTTCCTTGCATTTCTATGCTTTCTTGTGGCTTTCTTTGCAAAAAAGTTGCCAGATCGTTTTAATGAAGCTCAGCACATCACATTCAGCATGTTGGTGTTGTGTAGTGTATGGATATCATTTATACCAGTGTATATTAGCAGTAAAGGCAAGTACATGACGGCCGTGCAGGTTTTTGCCATCTTAGCATCCAGTGCTGGACTTATGGGATTTATATTCTTACCAAAATGTTTCATTATAATATTTAGACCTGAGTTAAATGTCAAAAAATCACTGTATATTAGAAGTAAATGGTAAATAGATAAAAACCTAAAAAGGTTTGTGTGGGAGGGGGTGATTCAATATATCAGACAGAATAGAGAAATGAATTACATGGACAGCCATTGATTTACAGGAGAAACTTCCCATTGAATTATCAGCTGATTTGGGGGTCTGAAAATCCAGACCTGTGTCAATCACCTGATCACTAGGTGACTTCTTTTCACAAAGGGAATGTAAGAATGAGACAAATGGTTTGATGTAAGTTGAGCTAAAGAACTGTAATTCCTGAAATTATGACTCGTCAGAGGCAGTGTCGGACTGGGGGGTCTGGGGCCACAGGGGAGTTGATCTTGAGGGGCCCACCATACTGTACAAAGAAAATATACCGGCCTCTCGGACATAACGCCCATTTACCACATAATACAGTGTGCAAAACGAGCTGTATTGTGTAGTAAAAATAGCAAGTTAGTCACACATTTGTACATCTAACATATCATACACACAGCAAGAGCTCCAATACTCCACCCCCAAAACATTTCCCCCCCCCCCCCACATACAATTTTCCCCCTCCACCCACATACAATACCCCCTCCACGTTTTCTCTAGGTCACGCACCTCACCACCTTCAAAAATAAACACCAGCAAAAAGGTAAAAGTGTAACTCCAAACCCAAAGGGTAGGTGTTCCCTCATTCTTACAACCCAGGGACCATGTACACTAACCACTTTTACTAATCCCAATAAAAACCCTTTACCAAAACATTTGCCAAAATAGAGACCACATTAGAGGTCAGACCCCACTAGGTATAACCTCCCAACACCGCCTTTATAGAGACCACATAGGGGTCGAAACCAGCTCAGGTATAACCTACAACCCCGCCAAAAAGGAGACCACTTTAGAGGTCAGACCCAGCCCCGGTATAACCTACAACCCCTTGCCAAAATAGAAAACCACATAGAGGTCAGACCCCAGCTCGGGTAAAACCCTAAAACATCACCATTTAGACCACATAGAGATCAACCCCACTCAGGTAAAAACCTACAAAAACCCCCATATAGAACCACAAAAGTGGTCGGGCACCAGCTCGGGTCACCATCACTTTACATTTTTAAAAAATAACCCCTAAAATGGGGGATCCCCGGGACTTTCTTGCCGAGGAGTCTTTCCCTTTTCTCGGTTGTCTTTTTCCCTTCTTTTCCCCTGCATGGGTTCCAACCAGCCCCAATGATGACTTGTCCCGGCCCAATCATCCCTGCAGAAATTACCAAAAAAATTATTTTAAGAACCCTAAATTTTTTCCAGCACCTCTTTATCTTTTCCCACCCCCTGTACAAACACCCAGGGGGGGGAGAGCGGGGAAAGCCTAGTATCCTAAGGGGTTTGGAGGGTGGGGAGGGGCCCCCAGGTAACCTGAAAAGGCCCCCTTTGGGTTGGGGGTATGCCCTCGCTGGAAAAATTTTTGGTAGGCCACCCCCAGGCACCCTTTGGGGGATTTACCTCCACAGGTGGGTAGGTAAACCCCCCCATTTAGATAAGCAGGGCCCCGGGTTAGGAAATAGATAGGCTACATTTTTAGGTTGGTGGACCCCAGTTAGGTAGGCTGTAGGAGGTGTTTTTGCCCCAAATTATTTTAGGCTTTTGGGTAGGGGGTTTTGCCCCCATTAGGAAAGCGTAGGTGGGTGGGGCCCCCTTTATATGGGCCCTGCAAGCAGTTAGGGCCCCCCCTTTGGTAGTATACAACTTGGGGCCTCCTTTAGGTAGTATACGGGCCCATTTTAGGGTTCCTTGAAGAAATTATACAGGCAGTTAGGGCCTCCTTTAGGTATTTAAAGACAGGAAATTTAAAGGGGTCTCCTTTTGGGTTGGTAAACGGGAAATTTTTTGGGGCCTCCTTTAGGTGGGTTATACAGGCACTTGGGGCCCCTTAGGTATTTATACGGCATTTAAAGGGTCTCCTTTGGGAAACTTTTCATTTTAGGGGTCCCTTTAGGTATAAAAAGACATTTTAAGTGGTCCCCCTTTAGGTAGTATACAGAAAATTTAAAAGGTTCCTTTGGGTAGTATCCCGGTAGTTAGGGGCCCCCCTTTAGGTATAAAAACAGGTAGTTAGGGGCCCCCCCTTTAAAGGTATTGTCCCGGAAGTCGGGCCCCCCCTTTTAGAACTGTGAAAGGGTTAGTCAGAGCCCCCATAGTATTTGGGTTAGCCAGGGCCCCCTTTAGTAGTCGGGGCCCCCCTGAAGGTACCCCGGGGCCCCCCCTTTGTAGTCAGGGCCCCCCTGTAGGTAGTCCGGGGGGGCCCCCCTTGTACCAGGCCCCCTTAAGCAGTCAGACCCCCCCCCCCTGTGGGGAGCCAAAACCCTTTCCCTTGTAGTCGGGCCCCCCCTGTAGGTGCCAGGGGCCCCCCTTTTGGGAAAGCCGGGGCCCCCCCATTTTGGGTTTGGGCCAGGCCCCCCAAGTATCAGGGCCCCCCCTGTAGGTACCCGGGGCCCCCCCATTTTAGGTACCGGGGGCCCCCCATGTAGTTACCCAGGCCCCCCAAAAATGTGTTAGCCAGGGCCCCCCTTGTACCCAAAGGCCCCCCTGGGTAGTCACGACCCCCCTTGTACCCCCCCCCCAAAAGTAGCAGGGCCCCTTGTAGCCAGCCCAACCCCCCCCCCTTTGGTACCCGGCCCCCCCTAGTAGTCAGGCCCCCCTAGTAGGGGCCCCGACCCCCAATATCGGGGCCCCCCCCTTTTTAGCCACCAAAGGGCCCCCCCAGAAAGTCGGGCCCCCCCTTTTTGTACCCCCCAGCCAGGGCCCCCCCTAGTAGTGGGGCCCCCCTTGAGCCAGGCCCCCCTGTAGTCAGGGCCCCCCTTGTAGCCAGGGCCCCCTAGAAAGCCACCGGGCCCCCCTAGTAGTCAGGGTCCCCTTGAGCCGCCAGGCCCCCCTAGTAGTCGGGGCCCCCCCCTTGTATCTCCCCAAGGGCCCCCATTGTACCCCCCCCCCCCAAAAAAATTCAGGGCCCCCCTTCTTTTTCCGGACCCCCTTTTTTTGCCAGGCACCCCCCCTTAGTTTGGGGGCCCCCCCCCCCCCTTGTAAAAAGGCCCCCCCCCTTGAAAACCCCGGGGACCCGCTAGTTTCGGGGCCCCCCTAGTAGCCAGGCCCCCCTTTTGTAGCCAGGCCCCCCAGAGAAAAGGTCGGGCCCCCCTTTTTACCCGGGGAACCCCCTTTTTGTAGCCAGGCCCCCCCTAGTAGTGGGGCCCCCTTGTAGCCAGGACCCCCCTTTTTTTCCCAAGGCCCCCCAAAGTATTCGGGGCCCCCTTGAAGCCGGGGACCCCCTTTTGTGGGCCAGGCCCCCCCCTGGGTTAAGTCCCAAGGGCCCCCCTTTTTGTGGGAAAACCCCCCCCTTGTGGGCCGGGGGGCCCCTTTTGGGTTCCAAAGGCCCCCCCCTTGGGCCCGGGGGCATTTTTTTGTAGCCCCCCCCCCCCCCTTGTAGCCGGGGCCCCCCTTTTTGTAGCCGGCCCCTTTTTTTTTGCCTGGGCCCACTTTTTTGTACCAAAGGGCCCCCCTTTTTGACCCAAGGGCCCCTTTTTTTGAGGCCAAAGGGGGGCCCCCTTTTTGGTGGGCCAGGCCCCTTTTGGGGGAAAAAGCCGGGGGGGGGGGGGGCCCCCTTTTTTTAAATTGGGGGCGGGGGGGGGGGGGGGCCCCCTTTTGGGGGGGTGGCCGGGGGCCCCTTTTTTTTTAGCCAGGAACCCCCTTTTTTTTTTTAGCCAAAAGGCCCCTTTTTTTTTTTTTTTTTTAAATTTTTTTTCCCCCCCCCCCTTTTTGTACCAAAAGGGCCCCTTTTTGAAAAGCCGGGCCCCCCCCTTTTTGTAGCCTGGGCCCCTTTTTTTTTTTTTCCCCGGGGGCCCCCCCCCCCCCCCCCCCTTTTTTTATTTTTTTTGTAGCCGGGGCCCCCCTTTTTGAAGCCCCCCCCCTTTTTTGTAGCCGGGCCCCCGGGGGGTTTTTTTTAGCCTGGGCCCCTTTTTGAAAGCCGGGCCCCCCCTTTTTTTTAGCCGGGGCCCCTTTTTGTAGCCGGGGCCCCCTTTTTTTGTAGCCAGGGCCCCCTTTTTTTGAAAGCCGGGCCCCCCCTTGAAAACAGACCCCGGGGGAAATTTTTAAAAAAAAAAAAAAAAAAACAAACCCCATTTAAACCGGTTTCGGGCCCCCTGCTCCCTCCCCCCGAGCTGCCCCCGGCCCCGGGTATTTGTGGCCCTGCATAGGGGGGGGGAATTAAACCGCGCCGCCAAAAGTCAGCAGTGGGGGCCGGGGGCCCAGGCAGGCTAAAAAGGCCAAAAGGCGAAACCCCTCCCGGGGAATCAGCGGAGCCCCGCGTTGGGCCCGTTTGCCCCGCTGACCCCCCACCCCAGCCCCGGGAGGGGGGAAAATTAAAGTCCCCAACTGGGGGCCCCGGCCCTCGGGGCGTCGGGTTGCGGGCCCCCGGGCGCCCAGGGACCGGGGATGCGCGGCGGGGGCCCGGGGGCTGCAACACTGCCTCCGGGGCCCAAACCCGGCGGGGGGGGGCCCGGGGGGGGAAACCCCCGCGGCCCCCCGGGGCCCCGCCCCGAGTTGATAGAGGTTTGCGGGAAAAACAAGCAAAATAATGTAGGTGGCTTATTTGTACAAACATCCAGAAGGGGTTCTTAATAAAGCATAATCTTTACTCAATATAAATTAAAATATATAAACTAAGCACTATAAGAAACAAAGCCATAAATAATAAGAAGAGAATTTGTTTCCTGTAGCTTGTCTTACATAATGACAATCTGCAGTAATGTATCCACATAAGAAGGCTACATACATTCCATCAGACAAGAATCTTCATGTATAGAGTGGTTTAAGTTATACATATATACAATATGTTACATAGTTACATAGTTAGTAAGGTTGAAAAAAGACATATGTCCATCAAGTTCAACCAAGGGTGGGTAAAATATGGGTGAAGGGAGGGAGACAAGGATTTTAAGCCAAGCCCCCTCACTGGTGAATTCCCTGAAACCCACAAGGCAAGAACCAATCTGTTCCACGGGAGCAGACATGATGCTAGGCTCAAGGCGAAAACACTATCTCCAATTGTTAACCCTTCCACATGGTGTCCTCCTAAAGCGTGACCCCTCCAGTGCAGTCCTTGGACTACTATTCTAAAACCTGCTTAGATCCACTACCATGTGATCAAACATGCGGCAAAAACAATAAAACAATTTTCCTTCCACACTTATATGAGTTTATTAGGGGAAACATTCCAAAATGTTAGCACTTATAGTTGGAGTAGCAGGATGCATAGGGCCTTCTGGCCACATTTGACGTTTCCATAATCCTTTTTCCCCTTACCAACACAGCACGCATGAGTAAGTCTTGATATCAGTCAGTTCCTATATAGCGGGATTACTTAGTAAGTCCGCTACATAGGAGGCTGGTGCTAGTGATAGGTAGCTGATACTTGTCACTGACACTAACTTTTCGACCTTTCAGACTCTACGGCTTCTAAATTAATGAAAACGGTGCTAGGCACCAGTCCTCATTACAGTTGACTCCTCCCCCTGCCATTAGATTGCAGGATGCTGATCAGTTTCCATGATGGCCTAAAGCCTTTCATAGCTCATATATTTTACGTTCTATTACTTCCTGCCCCAAATAGGAAGTCATATAACCACCATATTGATACATCCTTCTATATTGTTTATACAATGAAAAACAATCGAGCCCCCTAATGGTCAAGTTCCCTAGGGAGACTCAATGTTAATACAAATTAATAAAAAACATAATTTATCCCATATACTTGACATTGTAGAAGAAAAAAAATCCAACCACCAAACTTGTGTTATTTTTTGTCATTTTATGTTCCCTAAAATTGGAATAAAAAAGTGATCAAAAAGTTGCATCTATCTCAAAATGGAACCAATAAAAAGTATACCTCAGTCTGCAAAAAATGCCCCATCACTGGAAAAATTAAAGTTACTTCAGCAGAAATGTAAGAAATAGCGAATATTTGTATTATGTTTGCACTAAAACATGATAAAATTCTACATATTTGGTATTAATAGGATCATATTAACCTGCAGAATACAGATAACACATCATTTGTCCCCAAGAGTGAACACTGTAAAAACAAAACCCCGCAAACAGGGGCATAGCTAGAGACTCAGGGGCCCGGGTGCAAAACCTCAGCTCGGGGCCCCCTACCACTATAGGTCCCCATAGGCAGGTATATAGATAGGTATAGCTCCCCACAGGCAGGTATATATATATATATATATAGATAGGTACAGGCAGGTAAATAGATAGGTACAAGCAGGTATATAGATAGGTACAGTCAGACACAGGTAGGTATATAGATAGGCACAGGCAGACACAGGCAGGTATATAGTGAGGTACAGGCAGGTATATAGTGAGGTACAGGCAGGCAGGTATATAGTGAGGTACAGGCAGGCAGGTAGGTATATAGTGAGGTACAGGCAGGCAGGTATATAGTGAGGGACAGGCAGGTATATAGTGTGGTACAGGCAGGCAGGTATATAGTGAGGTACAGGCCGGCAGGTATATAGTGAGGTACAGGCAGGCAGGTATATAGTGTGGTACAGGCAGGCAGGTATATAGTGTGGTACAGGCAGGCAGGTATATAGTGAGGTACAGGCAGGTATATAGTGTGGTACAGGCAGGCAGGTATATAGTGTGGTACAGGCAGGCAGGTATAGTGTGGTACAGGCAGGCAGGTATATAGTGAGGTACAGGCAGGCAGGTATATAGTGAGGTACAGGCAGGTAGCAGAAATTAATAACACTAATACTTACCTTAACTTCCTGGCCTCTATGCAGCGATTGCCGCCTGCGCGGTGCAGGCGGTGGTGATACCGGCCGCTTAGTACAGTGAAGGCCGCGGCGCGATGAGATCATCTCATCGCGCGGCTGCCTCCTCGGCCGCACAGTCGTCATAGGCTGTGCGGCCGAGGAGCGTCCCGGCGCTGGCGGCGTCACGTATCACGCCGGGACGCTCCTCGGTCGCACAGCCTATGACAACTGTGCGGCCGAGGAGGCAGCCGCGCGATGAGATGAGATGCCGCGGCCTTCACTGTACTAAGCGGCTGGTATCGGTGTATGCCGGCCGCTTAGCTTCATCGCCGCCTGCACCGCGCAGGCGGCAATCGCTGCGTAGCGGGCTCTATGTGAACCCGCGATGCAGCGTGTGGCGAGCGGGGGCCCGTGGGGCCCCCTTGGCTCAGGGGCCCAGTCGCAAGTGCGACCGCTGTGACCCCTGTAGCTATGCCACTGCCCGCAAACAAGGTGAAAGTATTTTTTTTTCACATTTCACCGCACTTATAATTTGTTTTTAGTTTCCCATTACATTACATGATATGGACAATAGCAGCATTACAGAAGTAAATCTTATCCTGCAAAAAAAAAAAAAAAAAAATCCCTCATATTTCTATGTAGACAGAAAAAAAAAAAGTTTGGGCTCTTGGAAGACTGGGAGGGAAAAAAATGAAGAGTCATATTATTATTACCAGCTGTCAGGAAGGGGTAAAGCCACAGTCTTGTTTAAAAAGTTTAAACTAGGTCCACATTTCAGGTGAGTCACAATAAACTCTCATTGATGATGGTTAACCCCTTTCTGCAATAGAAATTTTTGTGTGTCACATATGTTTTTTTACTTTTCCACACACAGATAATGTATTTGAGAGCTCATTTTTTGTAAGACAAGATGTACTTGTTCCTGCAAATGGATGTATGGGTATATCCAGAAGATCGTGCGGGCTCACAAGCAGAGCTCACCTAATCGGAGCATGGAACCAGCTGTGTATTACACCTGGCCCAATGCTGTAAACCAAAGCCAGAGCTCACTTTGGTCGAGGCTGATTAAACCCTTGGGATCCCGCAGTTAATCGTGACTGCCGCAGCTAACGGGAATACAGAGGGATGGAACTCCTTTTGTCTGCATCGGCACCACCGCAACGCAGTTGTGGGGTGCTGATGTTCTCACTAGCAAACCAGAACCCTTAGGGTATGTTCACACAATGTACTGTGGCGCGTACAGTAAACCGTGTGTTTTGGGAGCTCACGCTAATACATACGCACTCCCGCGGAGCATTCGCCGCAAGTAATTGACATGTTACTTATCTCCCTGCGTGTACAATACAATCGTATTGTATGAGTGAGGAAAGGAGGCGTAATCCATAGTTCTTTACGAGAACTATGGATTACTGTAATTTCGGCGAGTATCTCGCCCGTATTAGGGTGCAAATACATGGCGAAATGCACGCCGAAATTACCTTGTGTGAACAGACCTTTACGAAGGCTTGCCTATGACGTCACTATGAGCATGGTGATTTACAGGTACAATACACAGCAGTACAGCTTAAAGGGGTTATGCCACGAACTAAAATTTATGTGGGAATTTTGAAAATGAAATAATAAACATTTTCACCATTCAACATTATTGAAAATTCTACACCATTTTTGTTTTAGCTGCTCCTTTAGTGATCCATTGTTTACAGCTCATCTCCAGGGAATACGACCATGGCTGAGAGCTCCTTAGTCCTGGTCGCACGTGCTCAGACATCACCTCTCTTCTCAGGCAGCTACTGAGTGTTCAAACCCCAGGTGCTGTCATTCTACTTCCGTCCTCTGTTCTCCTTAGTAATTAGTCAAACAGTGCAAATAAAAGAAAGAAACCTCAATCAGGTTTGTGCATTGATAAAGAGGAAAAAGAATCCACAAGTTAAGTTCCTGCAGGGATTTGAACCAAGGACCCTTGTGCTGTAAAGCAAAAATGTTACCTCTGAGCTACTTACTTGCTACACATAAACAGACCTTTCTTTGACTAGAGAGAGAAAAGGCCTGGTGATGTCATCCTGCTGGGTCACATGATCTGCAATTCAAACAAATCACACAAGCCTCCTTCTGAGCACACAGAGCTGGATGCAGGAGGAATTAAATGAGATAGTGGCAAAAACTCTTTGAGATCACTACAGGTACATGTAAAAAAATAATGTTAAAAAGTTTAAAAAAAAAGTAAAACCACAAAACAATAAAATAAAACCATGTCCACTGCCCTTTTCCCTTTACAAATTCCCAAAAAAGATAACAAAATATATAAAGTACGCATATTTGGCACCACCACATCCATAACGATGTCGGACGACATGTCAGATAAGGCGTATTAAATAAGTGTATAATGTGCCTGAATTAATGAACCTGTCAAAAATCTGGTGTGTGGTATACCTTGTATAGAATAATTGATTCACCTAATCAAGGCACATAGCATAATGTATGCGCATAGCATATCATTGCTAGCATATTCAATGCCCTTCCTTTAGACGCATTCAAATGTGTCGTGCCTGGCATATAATGGGCCCAGTTTTGGTGTACTACAGTTCATTTATATAGAGAATAGAGCATCAACAGTTTTTTGCCGCCCTTATTTGTTCCCTGATGAGCCTCTTTATACTTTATTTACACTTTATTATTTATTTTTCACCTGGTGTTATCTGTAGTTCTTATATTATTTTTCAGTGTAGCTGTATTATATTCTTTATATAGGGAATTTGTGTTGTATATTATCTTTTTAGGATATTCTTGTAGGTATTTTTGTAGGGTCTGTCAGGAATTTAATAGCTAGGGGCGACATGTATGAATTTGAATGCGTACTTTTTTTTTTTACTTGGCGCCGACACTCCAGTTCTAAATAGATATAGAAGAGTGTAGAATACGACAGTATGAAGATTTTTGGCGCATTACATAGAGCTTTAAAAGCGCCAAACTTTGTATGGGCATAGAGTGTAATTCCAACTTGGCGCACTAAGCTCTATGTATTTCGGCCAAAAATCTGTCGTATTCTACACTCTTCTATATCTATTTAGAACTGTTTGGGGTTGGCACCAAGTAAAAAAAAAGTACGCATTCGAATTCATACATGTCGCTCTCTTAATGTTTTCAATGCTCGGATTTTGAGATTCTGAAAGTTTTAGAATACGACAGATTTTTTGGCGCATTACATCGAGCTTAGTGCGCCAAGGTTGGGGCATTACACTCTATGCCCATACAAAGTTTGGCGCATTAAGCTCTATGTAATGCGCCAAAAATCTTCATACTGTCGTATTCTACACTCTTCTATATCTTTTTAGAACTGGAGTGCGGCGCCAAGAAAGGAAAAAAATACGCATTCGAATTCATACTTCGCCATAGAAAAGAGTGTAAAAATACGACAGTATGAAATTTTTGGTGCATTACAAAGCTTAATGCCCAAACTTTGTATGGGAAAGAGTGTAATACCCCCAAACTTGGCGCTTAACTTATGTAGTGCGCCAAAAAGTGTTTTCTACACCCAGAATCTCGAATCAAGCATTGAAATATAAGAGGGCAAAAAAATTTAATCGAATGCATACTTTTTTTTTTATTCGCCGCACCACAGTTCTAGATAGTTTAAAAAGGGGTTTTTAACAGATTTTTGGCGCTTTAAAATAAACTTTTGCGCCAAACTTTGTATGGTATAGAAGTATGCGCCAAACTTGGCCCAACTCTATGTAATGCGAAAAAATTTTCATACGTGTATTCTACACCTTCTATATCTATTTTAAATGGATTCCCGGGGCGCCAAATAAAAAAAAGTACGCGTCGAATTATACTGTCGCCCGGGTTTCCTGGTGGGGCCCCTTATCAAGGGTTTTCCCCCCTTTTTTTTTGGATAGGTATATTTAAGGGGGGTAAGTTTGGGGTTTTTTTCTTAGGTTTAGTTTTTCCTAATGTATTTTTAATATATCATTAAAAGTTATTTGTTATTCAGCCCTAGGGTTTATATTGGTATTTGTGTATTGTGTTTATTACATTTTGTATAACCAGGCACATTGTCATCATATGGGGTTGCACTTACCAATTTATTTATTTTTCTTGGGCATGTGTGGTTTAGTTTTCTAGTTTCAGAGTACAGGCAATAGGATGGGTTCTATGACTTACTTCCTACTCAGGCTGACTGGTGGAACTGAACATGTGTCAGCCGAAAACCTTTGGGGTATGAGGGAACCCTGCAGTGTAGATTCGCTTTCTGAGTGATCCATTCTTTTTTAAAAGACCCCCCTGTCGGCAGCACTATAAGTTAAGTAACTAGCTGATAGTAATTAGCTAATAGTAATTTGCTGCAGACAGAACCTCTTATGAAAAAAAAATGAAACCAGAGCAGTGTGAATTTCCAGCCCTAAAAGTTTCCATTCTGTGTGTTTTTTTTTATACATCACTGTATGCACTGTGGTATTTGTTATAGTATTTTCACCAATTTTAAAACCAATATAAAAACCACCATATACACAATAAAAAATACAAAACCCCCACACACGGAAACCCCCTTTCACATTTTTGTAAATATTGTATTAAACTTTTCTGAGACAACCTGAAGATATGACTTTTTGAAAAATGTAAAGTAGTAAGAAACAACTTGGAACGGGGTAAATTTGGGTGGTCCTAAAAATAACTCAACATAAGCCATCAATTCAAACCCCCACAAAAGTGGTACCCCTGGGTGAAAATGGCAAATTTGCCAAATTTTCCCTTTTTTTTTTTCAGGTGCACGTGACTTTTGGTATTAAAAGGTTTTTAGGTGTAAAGGGGGGGGGTGTGTTATTTTGTGTTATCACTCTCACTCTCTCTCATATTGATCAATGGAAGTTCAACATGTCACCTCAAGGCAAAGAACTCTCAGAGGATCAGAAAAAAAAATTGTCGCTCTCATAAAAAAGGCCGAGGCTATAAAAAAATTGCCAAACTGAAACGAAATCAGCATGCAGGCCCAAAAACCCTTGAAAGTTTTTAACAAGACAAGTTCAACTCAGACCCGGGCCCCTGTTTGTGCTGCTTAAGGGGTTAAACAGCACAGGATGGAGAGAGAGAGAAAAAAAAAGAATAAAAAAAAAGAGATAAATAAGTAGCTAAAAGGGCAAAAAAACCCAATCGAACTTTTTACAAGGGTAACACACCTGTTATGTTACAAAACAAATTATAGTAAAGAAGAACTTATCAATAACAAAACAGAACAAAAAAAAACACTAATAAGCATTAACAAAATCCATTTTAAAAATAATCCTTGCAGGGCACTCTGTTTTGAGGTTCCAAATCTAGAAAGCCTCCCAAGTTAACTAATTTTTTAAAGGTCCCACCTCTTCAGGGTTTAAAAAATTTTTGAAATTTCCCCGAAAAAAAATTGTAAATTGCCACAATGTACATCTAGAAAATGTTTTGATGCACCCGTAATGTGTTCAGCAAACATCTGTCTCCATTCTCTAGTAATACATCCAACATAAGACATTTTACAAATGGTACAACTTATATTTATGACCCCTTGAGTATCACAATTTATAAAACTGGAAAAATTTCATACCACCATCCACAAAAAAAAATGCTATTCTTATACAAATATTTACATGTTACATTGGGAGCTGCTGCACTTACTGAATTTTTTTTAGAGAACGATAATCTATGTACCTTGTTTTTGGCCACTAATACTAGGAGATAGTAAATCACTCAAAGTTTTTTGGCCATCTAGTTACATAATTAACTTCTTTCTCAGTGACTGAACTGAAAGTCTTATCACTGTGCAAAATGGTAGTGTTTGGAATATAGTTTTCATCTTGAAATAATACAATAAGGGCGAAAATAATCCACATTGTTTGTATCAAAGTTATTTAAAAAAAGATCTTTGTGTGTCTCGCCCCCTTTTTTGACTCCGTGAGGTAAAGCCTCTTTTGTAACAGACGTTTTACACCCTTGTTCGGTTTTAACATGATCTTTTCACTTGAATTATGCCACCCACTGGAATGGACTGAATAGTATGCTAAGGATAACCACTATGTTCATCCAAGATGGTTTCACTGGGCATCTGTGTTCTGTATAAAGATAAAGATGTGTTGACTCCATTCTTAGTGATGTCACCTTACAAGAGAATATCCAAAAGACCACGACCAGACCATCAAGACGTCATCAATGTAGTGCCCAAGCCATAAAGTATCCTATCAATAGGGATTATCAAATGAAAAAATTGGAATCACAGAAACATGGCCATATTTACTGATCATTCCCAGTAGAAGGCATAAATGTCCCAATGCTAACTTGAAGGTTGGACGGGTGAAACACGATAAAAATCCTCACAATCTACATCCATGAGGGGGGTAATTGTTCAGTACATAACTGCGCATTGGATAAAAACCATTCAACAGTAAGGGAAAAAAATGGTACCATAAGGGAGATTGCGAAGGGGCAAAAAAGGGAAATAAACCCCACTCCACGCCTATTCAAAAGGGAATATCTAGTATACAATTGCACTAGATAGTTATTATGGTCCAGTCATACAGTTACGTGTGATTCCCCTGGGGCAAAAAAACCCATGTCCTTACTATTTAAAAAGCGGGTTGTCCAGTTTATTCTAAGTGTAAAGCATAAAAAACTGCAAAGAAAAGAAACAAAACAAAATAGAGACAGGGCTTCCTAGAACAAAAATGCACCTAAAAGCTAGGTCTTATTAATACATATATTTGTATGTACTAACCTTTTTGGGTTGTGCAATGTGAGGCATGAAAACCCCTAAGCCTCCCCAATGGAACCAATGATGGGGCACTGCAGGGGTAAGGGTTTCCTCATTCCCCAAAAAAAGGAAACGGGGAAAACTTTAGCCAACAAAAGAAGGTTATCTTGGTTTTTCCTCAAACCAACAAAGAGCGAGTGAGAGAAGGAGTTGGTGCAGAGTGAGAGATGCTAATCAGTAAGGTATGAGGAGATCCAGGAAAGGGCCAAGTCCATGATGCCGAGGGATGAGAGAATTTGTAGCAGGATGAATTGGTCTACGGTCAAAGGCAGAGGGGGAAACTAAGGGGGAAAGGACGAATAGTGGCATACCTTTAGCAGTTATGGTATTGGTGATTTTTAAGGGCGGTTTCTAAGCGGTAAGTCACTGAATTTGCAGGGGGTAAAGAAGAGAATGGGGGAGAGATGGTAGGACAGTTAAAGTTTTACGTGCTTTTTTAAAGGGAATTTAGAGTCAAATGGAACAGTGAGATGGGCGATATTTGGGACAGAGAGGGGGGTAAGAGATGGTTTCTTAAGGATGGGTATGATGGTTACGTGTTTGAAGGAGGAAGGGGTGATGCAAGAAGTTAATGATAGGTTGAAGAGATGAGCGAAGATAACAGCACAAAGGGTCGGGAAAGAGGTGGGATGGCAGGGATCAAACCCCGGGTATGGGGTTTTTGGATTTGGACAGTGGAGAGGAAAGCTTGTCATGAGTGACAGGAAAGAAGCATGTTAAAGAGGAGTAGTGATGTGGAAGACAAGATGGTTCATTATCATCTGCCCAGCCGCCTGGACGCTGCCATGACCTTGGCTATCAGGTTGGATAGATGCTTGTGGGAACGCAGTAAGGAAAACGCCTTATGTCCTGTTCCCTCTCCAAAGTTTAAGACTTTTTCCCAGATCCTGAGAAATGGTGATACCTGTGCAATTGACATTTCAGGGTTCCTCTCTCTGAGTCAGCAATTTTGATTTTTAGGCAGCAGATAAATTTTTTTTACAAAAGTTTTCTAAACAATTTACTTACAATCTGACTGCATTGGGAAATCCATTCAAGGTCATGGCAGTTGATGATAAGCCCCTTTCTCACAGGCTAATTAAATTTGTTACTCCTCAGATACCTAAGATTTGGTTCACTTTATTCTGATTTTTTTTTCTTTTTTTTGTGGCAATTTTTGTACATAAGAATACACTAGTTCTGGGTATGATATGTCCTACTTATGCCAACATAATCCAGCGATTGATTGGTAAAAGAAGACATTATAGGGGTTACCTGGGGGAAGATAACCATATGTTCTCTGAAAAACAGTGTGAAAAGTTTCCACCACGTTTTTCTTGTGATTGCCCTATTTTATCCATCTCTGCTCAGTTCCCACTACCTCCAAAGTTAATTTTATGTCTGGAAATCAAGCAGAAGAATGAACATGTTCTAAGTTTTTCAGACTGCCGGCAGTGTAGAAAAACGTCAGGCAGAAAATCCGTTCAGTGGGGACTGCCGAATGGATTTTCTATTAGTCTATGGGGAGCATTGCATGTCAGTTTTCAGACACTATCTAAAAACGCAAACTGTCTGAAAATCTGACCAATAAACCATGCTGTAAGGACAAGCCCTTAGAGTTAAGGTTCCTTAGATGTGTGCTTGTGTTCCGATGCAATTTGGAGATATTGTAATGCTGCAGGTGCTTTCTAGAGACCAAAATACACATGCAGAATTTCTCCACGTCTATCATGACCTGTCCTCCCCTCATTCATGCAACTTACTTCTCAACTTGCTGAAATCTGGTTTCCAATCCCACCAATCTTCCAAAATTGCCCTAACCAAAGTCAATAATGACTTAGTAACTACAAAAGCCTCACTCTTCTACTCTTCCGTGCTTCTGCACTTAGACCTGTCCTCTGCCTTCAACACTGTGGACCATTCCCTCCTGCTACAAATTCTCTCATTCCTTGGCATCATGGACTTGGTCCTATTCTGGATCTGCACTTACCTCACTGATCTAATATTTAGCATCTCTCACTCTCACACCACTTCCTTTTTTTGCAGTCAGTGTCACACTTTCTGGTCAGGCTGTGGGTGGTTCTATGGCAGTGATTGGTGTATCAGCTCTGATATCCTAGCTATTCCTTTTACCCAGAGAAAATGCTCTGGCTCGGCCCCCATTCTCATAAATTTTCATGTCATTTTCATGTCACTTAGAGATGGGCGAATTTCTCAAAAATTCGATTCGCCGACTTCGCTGAATTTTCCGACAAAATCCGTTTTGTCCCGAATTACTATTTCTATTTCCAGGCTGCACAGAAACTGTAGGGTACTATAGAACATTGTGCCATGCTTAAATATGCACAGGGAGCTTGGTTTGGTCTTCATACAATGCTATGTTTTAGTATGACACACACATGACTGCCGACGCTCTTAGAATCGCTTCACTCTTAAATTCCCCTGGCACTTACAGGGGCAAAACAGAGCAAAAAACTGAAGCAGGAATGCAGCCTGATAAGTTCCAGGCAGCGGCGCTGTTAAAAAAACAAGCCAAGGGCTAAGATCCTATGATAGCGCAAAGAACACGAGTAGTAAGGTTACTGAACCGCCACAATCCGCAGCACCAGTAGGAGAACGAATGGCAATAGCCACTCCAGGGAGCAGAATCTAATAGTCCCTGTTTTCAACCAGAGCCAGCCACAAAGCGGGATGGACTTGCAGGTGACGTAGTCTAACCAGATCCTTTACCCCTGATGTGACATGCCTGCGTGGCAGCCAATGTGTAGGCGAGGTAAAATATCGTAAGGCAACTCGGAGTTGGGGACTAGCGTAAGGTCAGGACAGCCGTCAAGGATGGTGGTCAATGGGACGGAGGCAATAGGTACGGTTATACACACGTGAAATGACAGGACGAGGGCCTCAACGAGGAGCGGAAGCTGGTTTTTTACTTTCTAGTACATTTTGAAAAAGATGCACATTCTTCAAACTGAAGAAGTAAACCAAAGCCAGTTTTTGCAGCATTTGCTTTTGCTTCACCACCATTCAGTTTTGTACAAAATCCCATCACTAAGGCAACCGCAAGCAAAAAGCACCTATAAACATTCCCTATAGTTAGGGGCTCCTCAGTTCACGTACGCTACATTCAAACAAATTGTGGTGTCAACGCAGAACTGGAATTCAAACTACCAGTTTACACTTCATTATAAACAGCGATGAACTTTTTTTTAGGTAAAAATGATGAAGTGATGGAGGAAGAATTACCTCGGTCGGCCAAAAAATGGGTTTCAAAAGTTATCAAACTGACAATGGAGGATTTTTCTATAGTAACTTGAGTTTTTCCTCCCGCTCCAGCAGTCTGGAAAAAAGCTTCACCGGATTTTTCGAACCGGTAGTGAGTGTCCAAGAGGATGAGAGCCAGAATCAACCCTCTGCCGGATGGAGACTATTCGGCTGTCACTAGCCCGGCAAATCAGCATGCTGCGGTGGCCACATGTGCGCAAGTGAATCTGAGTGGACTTCCCTGCCTCCAATCTCCACTAAATCTGCAATGTTGCATTTGGGGGACAGTGGCACAATGACAGAGCGTGTGGAGGTAACGGCAGCAGCTACAGCAGCAGCATGAGTCAACAGTTGCACAATGACATTCTCGAGGTGGCAAAAACAGGAGTAGGCACATAGTGCACAAAATGACAGAGTTGTTGGAGGTCACGGCATCAACATCACAGCATGAATTCAACAGTGCACAATGACATCTGGAGTATGGCAAAACAGAATAGGCCACCGAGTGGCCACAAATGACAGAGTGTGGAGGTCACGGCATCAACTGCACTAGCATGAGGTCAGACAGTGGCACAATGACACAGTGTGGAGGTCACGGCACCAGCAACAGCAACAGCAGCAGTAGCATGAGGTCATAGAGTGGCACAATGACAGAGTTGGAGGTGACTGGCAATACCAGTCCCTGGTAAAGATGGTGGTAGCAGATGGAGAAACTGGTCAGCATATGAGTGGCATCAGGCGGGTGCAGCATCAGAATAGTGGCAGAGTGCAAGTAGTTTAAACCATACACATTTCTCAAAGTTTTTAGGGGGTGTCATGGCTGATTTAATCAGCAGCCTAAGGCACTGGTGGTGTGAAAAACCTTGGCCCGAATCCACGACTGATTCATCTTTGACAAAGGTCAGTGTTCCACATTAATCGTGTGGACAAGCGAGATCACCTTGGGGTAACGAAGGCCCCCCCCCGCACTGAACAACCCGCTCAGATGCCACATACAACTGGGCCGGGCAGGACAGCTTCTTCACGCAAACTCGCAAGTTGCGGCCACACAACATCCACTTTGGCTGCTCAGTATCCGCCGGATCTTCTAACTGGCGTTGGCAGGGTACGTCATGTAAGGCCACCACCAATTGGAGTTTCAGGGTCGCTCCAGGTCCTGCTGCCTCTGCTGGTCGATGCCCGCCTCACTAGGCGGGTGAAGGAAGCTGCTCATCAGCGACTCCAGACTTACCGTATATACTCGAGTATAAGCCGAGTTTTTCAGCACAAAAAATGTGCTGAAGAATCCCCCCTTGGCTTATACACGATCACTGTCGGCGCTCATTGGTGCGCTGCGATGGCCCCGTGCACCGACAAGGACGCTTCAGTTATATGCGTATCTCAGAGGAGAGCTCATATAACTGAATCCCGGTCAGCTGACACGTTCATCGCTTCGGGCCCGTGCGCTGTCAGCTATCTCATCCTATAGCCTGCCTAGGAGACCAATACCTGCCTTATAGCCTCCAGGGGTCCTATACCAGCCTATACCAGCCATAACGACCTATACCTGCCTATACCCGCCTATGAGGACTTATACCAGCCTAAGGGGGCAATTGCCTGCCTATAGCCAGCCTAGGGGGACATAAATCTGCCTATAATCCAGTCCTATGGGATACATATAAACTCCAATACATGCTTATCTATGCCATTGGGGGGACATTAAACCTGCCAATAACCAGCCTATATCTGCCTATTGGGGGACATAAACTACTGCCTATGGGGATATTAAAAATAACTGCCTATGTGGTATATTAAACGGCCTGTATAACACCCACTGCCTATACTGCTATTGGGGGAACATGAAACTGCCTATAACCAGACCTAAATCGTGCCTATGGGGGACATAAACTGCCTAAAACCTGCCTATGGGGGACATTAAACACCTGCCTATACCTGGCCTAAATCAGCTATGGGGCAATAAACTTGCCTATACCGGCTATGTGGTGACATTAACCTGCTTGTAATTTTATTGGTAACTATTTTTAATTTTAAAACTTCACCAGAAGGCCTCTGCATATCCACCCTAGGCTTTATAACCTTCGAGTCAAGAAGCTTTTCCCGTTTTGGGGCAAAAGTAGGTGCCTCGGCTTAAACTCGGTGTCATCTAATAACAACCGATATAATACGGTAGTTGCTGCTGATGGAAGCAGGCACAGCTCCCCTACCCCCCCCTCCCACAGCAGCCTGGCAGGGTACGTAGCACATGAGGAACTCCCATCAACCTGTCAGAGAATAGAACCAATGCGCTGCACATATGCAGCGGCCGAACTGACCTATGGAGGATTACTCTATAGTATTTGAGTTTGGTCCCTCCACTCATTTCAAACCAGACAAAATGCTTCTGCCCTCCAATGTCCTCCACCTCCATTTCATTCCCCCACCGGACACATGTGGGCCGAGATTGAAGTCCGC
The DNA here is from genome assembly GCA_025379985.1 of Phyllomedusa bahiana. Taxonomy (NCBI): domain Eukaryota; kingdom Metazoa; phylum Chordata; class Amphibia; order Anura; family Hylidae; genus Phyllomedusa; species Phyllomedusa bahiana. The sequence goes on along the minus strand of JAODAL010035511.1, from coordinate 8,910 downwards.
CACTCACCATTCCCCTGCCCCAGCACAGATTTTTCAGCATCTGTTCCTGGACATGAACATTGTAAATGACTTTATTCATCCGTAGATCCTGGCGACTGACAAATAACGTGGCCGGTCCCTCAACTGGCCTCGAGCAAACACAGGTGTCACGCAATAGCTGTCCATGGCTTGACATCAAAGTTACACAGGTGGAGATACTTACTCCAGTCCCGCCTGGATCATCAAAAAAATCGTTAATGGCCATTCTCAGTTCATCAGTCGTCCAACATGTGCAGGCTGGAGTTCTAACGTGTGGCAAATCGCAATATCAAGCGATGTGTTGATGGAGGCCGTACTTCCGCTGCAATTCTAGGATGATGTGCCTGGCTTATATAGGTAAATGATGAAGTGCATGCACGTTTCCTGCCATTTTCAGATGTTCAAAGATCGGGTGGAAGACTTCGGAACCTTTTTCACAACACAGATTGAACACATCTCCATGCCGGTGCGCAATGTGACCATCCCTCCTCAGTGCAGCGCGGACACCATGTTTCCTCCATTGGTCCGTCACCATGGGTTCCCGATTTGCAGTTGTGCAACAGATAAAGACACACATCAATTTCTTGCTGCGATGACCTTGTCGCAGTTCCTCCCTATGGTGGACTTTAGTTTCACCGATGCAACACAGGTGTAGAACTGCGTTACAAAACCGTAGTTCCCTACCACATTGGTATGATGGAGCAGCACATGTGGAGGCTGAGATGGTGGTGCTGGAGAATGAGTGTCTGGAGGCGGACATTGGCGCATGACAGCAGTTTGATAACGTGGGAGAAAGAGGCTTCACCAGACCAATGTTGAATTGTGTTAGGCTGACTGGACACACATTCACGCCAATGTCCGAGAAGGTACAGTACTGGCCCTGACTGTAGTTACAGCAACCACACTAGAGTTGAACGATTTTTTATCTGACAAAGTTGGAAAATCGCAACATTATTAATGGTGAATACGGATTTATATAGAATCATGCGAAAAAATAGGTTAAGAAACTGTGCATCAACATATAAAGATCGCGAGACCTTATTATTTTGGCGCTTCCTGTAATTTTTGGCTGCCAGCAAATCATATAAACAGAATAGATCAGGTGATATGTGTGTGCTACGTCATGACTGGGATGTGTTATTTAGCGATTGGCTGGAAAACACACATGACCTCCCCGTCTTTTACCATAGAACAGCGTTCCTGTTCTGCCTCAGTGTCCCCAGCGTCTACAGTGCAAAGGACGGGGCGCTCTGCATGTGTCCCAACCGCTCATCTGTAAATTATTAATATTTCTTCACATAGAAAACCTCTACTATAACGTGATCCTTACAATTTAGTTAGAATAGAGATTGGAAGATTTTATATAGGTTAGGTAGAGAATTTTTAAATGGTAGCATCTACCGCTGTAACAAGTCACGGGGGGGGGTAACGGAGGTGGGGGGCCCCCGCGGGCGAACACATGACAAGCTTATAAAGAATACTGGATAAAGTTTCACTCGAATGAACTTAGTGATAGAACATTGCACTTGCAATAGCCTTATATAATAACCTTTTCCTATTGAAATATTTCCTTGATAATGTCAGCCTGAACTTAAATTAGGTACACATGCTTTTTCAAGTACTGCAGGACTCATTTATACGTTGCCAGAACTCCACCATTTATTATCAGTATACATTTCAGATAGGTGTGTCATTTTCAATTTAGCCAATTCCAACCTGTTGATATATCCACCTTGTACTTAAAATTAGAATCCAGCAGTCAGCACAGGTTGATAGGTTGCCAAAAAATACCTTGTAATAACCGAAAAAATTTTCAGATACGTGTTTTTTGACTTTGGCGCACTACAGCTTTGTTCATTGAGGCACCTTGCACATAACTGTGAATCAGCAATTTTTAGTCACCACAGTATAATAGATAGGATGCCAAACAGAATACCTTTTATTATCCTATAATATAACATTGTCAGATACGTGTTTTTTATATCACTTATGGCGCAGGCCAGCTTTTGTTGATAGAGCAACTTTGTCAGTTAAATTTGAATACAGCAATTTGTAGTCCCCCACCACAGGTTATTGTAAAAGGTGCCAAAAATACCTTTTATTATCCGAATACATTACAGATACGTGTTTTTTGCACTTTTGCCCAGTCCCAGATTTGTTGATAGAGCCACCTTGCATTAAATTTTAATCCAGCAACTTGTGTAGTTACCACAGGTGAAATTATATTTGCCGAAAAAAAACCTTTTAATAACCGAATACATTACAGATACGGTTTTTTGACTTTGGTGCACTACAGCTTTGATTTGTTTCCCCCCAAACCCCTTGAGGCCAACCTTGCACTTAAATGTGAATACTGAAAACTGCAATTTTTTAGTCACCACAGTGAAAGTTGATAGGTGTGCAAAAAAACCTATTATTATCCGACATATACTTTACAGATACGGTTTTTTTTTTCACCTTGGCGCAGCCAGCTTTGTTTGAAAGATCTGACATTGCAGTTATATATTATTGAATCCATCAATTATTTGTTTGATTTGAGGATCTTGAGAATAGCTGTGATTTGACCGTCTTTTAATAAGAGAGCTTTCGCAAAACTCTTCCATAACCTTCTCAAATTAGTATATTTTTCCTGAACATGGAGGCGAAATTCAGGTGGTAAGCGAGCAAAGAGGGGTGTAGACATGGAGGTAGATAAGAAGGTGCTCCTTCCAGTGCTGGCGACAACACGCATGCCAGGCGGATCATCAGTTATTTTTGCAGGACCGTCAAGGCCCAGTCATCGCATGGTCATGGGCCCCATTGAATCTCCAGAAACGAACAGCGTCGCCAATCTTCCGCAGTGTAATGCAACCCTGCATCCAGCAGTCTTACCTCCTCGTCCTTCCAGTCCACTGCCACAAATCTGGTGGGTCATTGAAGGTTTGGGGCACATGCTGTGGCCCAGTGACAGGTAATAGTCAATGCCCAGTTGAAACTAAAATGGTGTTTGAAATACACCCTTTTTTCGGCACTTTTTAAATCTGGGGTTTTGCATGTTTGGTGCTCATGCTTTGGCCCAGGACAGGTATAGTCGAAAATGTCCATTGAAACTAAAAATGGTGTTTTAAAGACCCTTTATCCGCAACATTTAAATCTGGGGTTATGAGGTTTGGGGCTCATGCTGTGGCCCAGGACAGGTATAGTCAATGTCCAGTGAAACTAAAATGGTGGTTGAAAAGACTCCTTTTTTCCGCACTTTTTAAATGTGGGGGTCATGCAGGTTTGGGGCTCATCGTGTGTCCCAGGACAGATATAGTCCAATGTCCAGTGACAATAAAAAGTGTGGTTGAAAATACTTCCATTTTTTCGGCACTTTTTAAAATGTGGGGGTCATGCCACATGTTTGGGGCTCATGCTGTGGCCCAGGACAGGAAAAGTCAATGTCCCATTTCAACTAAAATGGTCGGTTGAAAGACTGTCCTTTATTTTTCCGGCACTTTTATAATCTGGGTGGTCAGACAGGTATAAAGATCTACGCGTTCCAGACAGTTCTAGCAATGTCCAGTTTCAACTAAAATGGTGTTGAAAGACTCCATTTTCCCGGCACTTTTATTCTGGGGTAGCAGCCAGGTTAATGGTCATACAAGGCCCAGGATCAGGGAACAGTTAATATGTCCATTGAAACAAAATGGTGGTTGAAAGACTCCTTTTTCCGGCATTTTAATCGGGTGTCAGACAGGTATTAATTGGTCATAACTGCATGTCCGGACAGGTATAGTCAATGTCCAGATTTTCAACTAACATGGTGGTTGAAAGACTCCTTTTTTTCCGGCACTTTTTAATCTGGGGTCATGCAGGTTTGGGGCTCAAGCTGTGGCCCAGGACAGGGATAGTCAATTGTCCAGTGGAAACTAAAATGGTGGTGGAAAAGACTCCTTCTTCCGGCACTTTTTAAATCTGGGGGTCATGCATGTTTGGGGCTCATGCTGTGGCCCAGGATAGGGATATTCAATGTCCAGTGAAACTAAAATAGTGGTTGAAAGACTCCTTTATCCGCCTTTTAAATGTGGGGGTCATGCAGGTTTGGCTCAATGCTGCGTTCCAGGACAGGGATATTCAATGTCCAGTTCAAGTAAAATGATGGGTTCTAATAAGTACAGCCTACAGGCACTTTTATAGTTAGTGGGTGATGCAGGTTTTAAGGGTCATCGCAGAGGTACAAGACACAGGTAGGTGAAATGTGTGTGACATTTTTTTCTGTGGCTTATATAGCCTAAGTTGTTGAGCCTAAGATGTAGCAGGTAAGCCCATTTGACTGTTTTGGCTGTTAATTCCAGCTTCTCCAGCCCTAATTGGGTGTAAGAATGAAGGTGTTGTTGCTCTCCTCCCATAGCACTTTAATGGTCATCGGAGAGAACGACTATTGTAATATCTAAAAAAGACCTATCGATGTGAGGCCGACTATTGACAATCTGCCCGCCCGATGTCGATAGCCAACGTGAATATCTCTCAGAAACGACAAATAACAAAGAAACTATTTTCTTTTGTTTTTTGTTTCCTTTAGTAATTTGGAGGATAATTGGCATGATAGACCTCATGTGCATGAATGATTTATGATGTTCCACAGGGTGAAGTTGTTTGGCATAGTTGGGAAAATTTTAGGGAGAAATACTTCGCCAGTTGTTTGTTTAACTATGGTTGGAATTTGGGGATAGAAAGAAGATAGGTGTCATTACTGAGCTTTTGTGCATTGAGTTTTAGGAAAATAGGAGCATGGTCCGACCAGGTGATGATTTATCTATAGATGTTATTGTCTTTTATCTACTAGGAACCTGTGATTTGTGAGAATGTTAGGTGTACACTGGAATAAAAGGTGAAATATTTTTCAACTTCATGAAAGCATCTCCCACTGTCATGCAAGTTGACTTGCTGGAGTCACGGGCTTCATTGTTTAAATGATTTGAGGTTTTAGATGTGGGATCTAATTGTGCCTCATTGACAGCATTAAAGTCTCCACCCCAAATAAGGGTACCCTTATCCAACGTAATCGCTCAACACTACTCCACATGTCCGCACTGCCGTGCACCTTGGAAGAAACCGATAAGCTCAAGAACTGGCTCACCTTCTGTTCTACATATTTGTGAAGGGCTGGTACTGCCTTTTTGGAAAAGAAATTACGGCTTGGAACCTCTCCCACCTCGGGCTTGGCACAGGCCATTAGTTCTCTGAACGGTGCAAGTCCACCATTGGGAAGGGAGGGACTGCAGTTAACCAATAACTTTGGACAGGAGCCCGTCAGCTTTATGCACTTAGTATGTTGGACACATACTGATGTCTCTTTGCAATCGCCTCGTTGAAAGACTGCTGGCTGCCATGAAGTAGCAAGGAACAGGAGCATCTTTTACCCAGGATGAATAATGGCAAAGGAAACAGCACCCTTCTGCAGAGGTGTGGAGCTTGACTGGCTGAAATGGCATGCGGCCACTGGACGGCTTCTACGGCAATAGCAGCAGCGGCATGGGATGACCACCACAATCAGAGCCCAAGGTTTCTCCCCAGGCCATTGGGTTGTGACGCTGCAATGTGTTGACGCAGGCCCCGTGGTGCCAACGTTAGCTCCCTGTCCACGCTTTACTCTTCCTGCCCTCAATTTACATATACCAACATTTCAGCTCCTCCGGTATCTACAAAGAACTGCCACACCGCAAGTAGCTGATTTTAACGCCAACGGGCCCGCAGTGAGTGACTACAACCTGCCCCGCCGCTGACCTCCGGCCCTTCGCTGAGCCCCTGTGCTCGGCTACATTCTTGGAGACCTGGCGAAAGGACGGTTTTGCTACGTGCCGTGTCCCATTTGACTCCTGACCTCGCACATTCTGCTACCACCCTGCTGACTCCACAACCACACTACCCACTTGCTGGTGTGCCGCTGCCTGACGCGCAATCGATGCCACTCTTCCCCTGACGATGAGAAGCCCCTATTCTTCTTCAACCGCTCCCAAGTGCCGGTCGGCCTACAACATCAACGATTATTGTTGGATCTCAACTGCTGTCCTCCACAACGGTCTAGGTGTGCAGAGACTAACCACTCACAACCTGTCCTCCGCCATGTGCCACTCTCTACCATCCATACTTAGCCGCCTACGAAAGAAGCAGGGGATAGATGGCCCCATATCTTCACTGCCCAATACTGCTGACGTCCACAAAATTGTTCATCCTCGGATTATAGTGCGCTGAGCCCAGACCGACATATTAGATCCTTGCTGACGGAACTGGGATGGTGAAAGAGCGTGTTGAGGGCATGTGAGGGCCGCTGACCCCCGCTCCTGTGCCATCCAACAAGAGGGTTAGACTGATGTTCCCACCGTACACATGGCTGGGGTAGTCCAGATGTCAACTGGGAGGAAGTGGATGACCTAGTCAACCAATCAAGAACCCTTGGTGCTGGTCAACACAACGGCCGCTAGATGACACTGGCAGTCCCAGGCCTCGACCGAGTGACCCCAGCTTGCTGCGACGTCCCCTTACTGTGCATAGCGACCTGCATGCCTGCTCCATTAATATTTGTGCCACTGCCACTCGCATGTGACGAGCCTGGCCACCGTCTCTGTCTGACATACTGTTTTTGATCAAAAAATTACAGACTCTGTTTTAATGAAGTATTTCTGTATATGATAAATACACAAAACTGTATTTGACTCCAAATGAACCCACTGACAAGCATGGGTAACCCTTGCATATAAATTGCGCTACAGAAATCACCAGGAAAAATATTAACTAGTATTGGCGTGATAAAAACACCATGTATATTTACTGAATAAGAAATCAAAAACACGCTTTATTAACTCTCAGTATATAAATTATCTACATAAATCAGCAGAAAAAAATTAACTTTATTTGGGGTGTTAAAAAAACGTTGTATATTATATTAATACTACAATAAGCAGAAACACGCTTAATTAAACCCTTGTATATAAAGTTATACTACAGAAATCAGCAGCAAAAAATTAACGTGTATTTTGGCATGTTAAAACGCCGTTTTATTTAAACTAACTACAAAAGCACAAACACGCTTAAATAACCCTTGTATATAAATTGCGCTACAGAATTAAAAAGCAAAAAAATTAACTAGTATGTGGCTTGTAAAAAAGCCATTTCTTTTACTGACTACAAAAGCAGAAACAACTCTTAATTAAACCCTTGGATATAAATAATGCTACAGAAAATCACCAGGAAAAAATGTTCCCTACTCTTTGGCGTTTAAAAACAACAACCGTTTCTTTACTTACTACAATAGCACAACACGCTTAAATTAACCCTTGGATACAAATTGCGCAAGGAGAAATCAGCAGCAAAAATTAACGGCATGTTGCATGTAAAAACATTGTGTTATTTTACTTGACAACAAAAGCATTAAACACACTTAATTTGCCCTGGAATATAAATTATGGCTAAGAAATCACCAGAAAAAGAGGGGTGTCCCTAGTCATATGGCTTTTAAAAACAAAACAGTTTTTTTTACCTGACTACAATAGCACAAACACGCTTAATTAAACGTCTTGGATAAAAAATTGCGCTACAAAATCTCCAAGGAAAAAAATTAACGGGTTTTGGGGCGTGAAAAAACCCCTTTTATTTTTCGACTACAAAAGCAAAACATCTTAATTAACCTTTGTAAAAAATTTTAAATGCTACAAAAATAAACCGGGAAAAATTTCCTTTTTTTTTGGCCTTAAAAACACATTTTTTTTATAAACACAATGGCACATACCACTAATTAACGCTTGGATAAAATTTCCCTCTCATCATGTCCTCTCTCCATTAAAAACAAAACCTCACAAAGACGGGCCCTTCTTGTCTTTTTTTCCCATCTATTTTTCCCAACCCCCCCCCCCCCTTGCTATTTCTTTTTCGGGATGGGGTACCACCTTTTTCTCCATGAAAGGCCCTGTCTGGGGGTTATTTTTTGGATTCTGATCTACTTTCCCCCCAATATAAAAAAACCCCCTTGGGGCCCCCCCTGTCCCCTGCACCCCCAAGAATATCCCCAAAAAAACCCCGTCCTTTTTCCCTGTGGAAAAAAACCCCAAACCCCTCTTTTCTCTATTTTTCTTTCTGCCCTTAAATACTGCAACCCCTTTGCTTTTTCTTCTCCCCTCTGAAAAACCCCCCTCTCCAATCTGTTCAAATCACAGGGGGGCTTATCTTTTCCCCAGCCCTCCCACTGACACCCCCAAACCCTTTCCCTCACTGCACGGGTTCCCACCCGACGGGTTTCATATAAACTCAGCACTCTAACCCTTTAAAGCTCTCCACACGCTGCCCCTCCCCTACTTTCCCCCCTCATCTCTCTACCCCCCCTACCCGGTCTCCCCCCGCTGATGTTCAATTCTTTCCCTCAAATCTTCCAAACCTCCCATTGCCCCCATACAAAAATTTACACGGCAGCCCCAATTTCCCTTTTTAAATTATCAAACCCGGGCGATCAGGCACTTTTCCCCAACCCCACATTTTAAAGGGCCCAAAAAATCCCTCTTTGGGCCCTGGCCCCCCCAAAAGACCCCTAACTGCTATCAACACATTTTCCCAACTCCTACACTGGGGGCACCCCACGGGCCCAGGGTTCTTAAAAGATTACAGGGGGGTGGCGGTTCTTCCTTTTTTCTTTGTAAACCACCCCCTATTTATGAAACATGGCCACCATTGAAAACGGGGGCCCCTTTTCCGTATTTTTTCACCCATACACCCAAATGATTGAACCCTCTAATTCGGGGCCCACCCCTTGTGTCCTTTTGTAATACTTTTTTTGTGTAATGACTGTATTTTTACCCTTGAATTTGTAAAGTGCTGGGGAAAAATTGTTGGCTATATAAAAAAAAGATTATTATTTTATTTTTAATTATTTAATTATTA
>JAODAL010035510.1:37500-42856 GCA_025379985.1 Phyllomedusa bahiana | reverse complement strand
TTTTTTTTTTGGGGGGGGAATGGAATAAAAAAAAAAAAAAAAAAAAAGGTAAAAAAGGAGGGGAAGAAAGGGGTTTTTTGGTGTTGTTGGATGTGAAAAAAATTTTGTTGGAAAGAAGGGAAAAATGCCTTAGAAGCCACATTTCTTTCCCAAAGGACCATAATTATAGCTGTATCTCACAGCAAATGACCTCAAAAACCATTGACAATGCGAAAACTTCTAAAGATAAAGTGAGTAAATGGAATAACGGTGTTGTCATGAAACCTTGCTGTCTTTTACAGTCCCCTCACAGCAAAACCAGCAAAATGAAACTGTTGGGAAAGAGAATAAAATTGCAGTAAGAAGATGATCACTTTAAAAAAAAGTTTTCAAGAGGACCATTTCTGTTTGAAGAGGAATGTGAAGTAGACCGGCAACTAATCGGTGACCTCGGCAATTGGGGCCACAACATCATGAGAGATCCATACCTGATTTATCTTGATGAAAGTCAATCGATCCACATTATCTGTGGAAAGCCGGATGCATTTGTCTGTAATGACTCCTCCAGCTGTGTTGAAGGTCCGCTCAGATATGACGCTGGCTGCTGGGCAGGACAACACCTCTATAGCGTGGCGAGCGAGCTCGGGCCATTCGTCCATTTTGGATACCCTGAAGTCTATTGGGTCTGGAACACATACAAAAACATCGGTGTTGAGACGCAGTTAGTCGTGCACCATGATCTTAAGCTGGTCTCTGTGTGTTGGATGTGTGATCTGCATTGCATGCGTTGGTGAGGTGGTAAATAAAGATTGCCAGAGGTCACCCATTAGTTTTCTGCCACCTTGCCTGCTGCTGCCGCTACGGCTACTTGGCACTCTACTGCTGTCACGTCGCTAACATTGTTCCATCGTGACATTAGAAGAACGTGAAGCAGACGCAACAGATGTCTCCAGTTGATCAATCAGCAGGTCTCCATTTCCTGCATTTTACTCTCTATTTGGGTGGGTGGAAAGTAAAGTGCTGAGTTTTGTTTTGTACCGGGGATCCAGGAGGGTGGCCACTCAGTAACTGTTGTTCATTTTGATGGCCTTAATGCGAGGATCATGTTGGAGGAAATGGAGCATCCAAGCACTCATGTGAGAGATGGAGCCTTGATTTCCCAAGCCTCTGGGTCGAGGGGCACTAGCAAACTCATCTTTCTCATCTACCTCCTCCGCCTCAATTCGCGCCAACCTCTTTCCAAGGCAGTGACTCGGTAATGTCGTGTGGCCAGAAATACCGTTCCTCCTCCTCTCCTCCTCCGCTTCCTCTTGCACGGCTTCAACACGCCCTGACTTGACTAAGATGATGCACCCTGAGAGCTGATGCCCGCCTTGCACTAGCCTGGACCCCGAACCACTGCCTAATGACCAATAAAATTGAGAAACTGTCGGGCCTTGTGGATTCGACGGAGAGAAAGGCTCCGTGTCCGCATCTGTGTCCGTCTCCTCCTCCGTCGCTGGCGGGACCTGATGTTTCAGAGTGTCCAACGATCGTTCCAGAACTAAGATCACCACAATGCTCATGCTGACAAGGGCATTGTCCGCACTGACCATTTTGGTGGCTTCTTCAAAACTGGCAAGGATGGTGCAGAGCTCTTTCACCTGCCTCCACTCTCGGTGGCTCAACACCCCGAGGTCCGCACCGCTGCTTGTCAGGCCATGTGTCACTTCGTACTGCGTAATGGCATTGCGCTGCTGCCACAATCGCTGAAGCATGTGGAGGGTGGAATTCCAGCGTGTTGCCACGTCAACAATGAGACGGTTGACGGGGAGGCCGAGCTGACGCTGCAACGCAGCCAGGCGGGACGAAGCAGGGTGCGAACGGCGGAAGTGCGAACTCAGACCTCGAGCCTTCCTCAGCAGGCAGTCCAGACCCGGGTAGCTCTTTAGAAATTTCTGGACGACGAGGTTCATGACATGTGCCAGGCAAGGGATGTGCTCCAGCCTACCGATCTTAAGGGCGGCCAGCAGATTTCGCCCGTTATCGCACACCACCTTGCCTGGCACAAGGTTCTTGTCACCCAGCCAGCGCTCGGTCTCGTTGCGGAGAGCCGTCCACAGCTCCTGACCTGTGTGTGGACGGTCTCCAAGACAGATTAATTTCAACACGGCCTGGTTTCTCTGGGCACGTGATGCCACCAGAGGACCTTGGGGGAAAGAGCCCTGCACCATCCCTGCGGTTTTGAAGAGCGTGCGCCGAGCCTGAGAGCCACCGTCACCACCAGAGACATCCACCCAGCTCACCCAGTGAGCTGTCACAGAGATATAGCGGCCTTGGCCGTGCTTACTAGTCCATGTGTCGGTGGTGAGATGGACTTTTCCGGACACAGATGCAGACAACGCGCTTGAAATTTTAGATGACACGTGGCTGGCCAGGGCAGGGACGGCTTTTCTGGCAAAGAAATGCCTGCTTGGCATCTGGTATTGGGGGCAGGCAAGGGCCATGACGTGGCGGAACCCATCTGTGTCCACCAGACGGAAAGGCAACATTTCCAAGGCCAAAAGCCTGGCAATGCCGACATTCAGGCTTTTGGCTTTGGGATGGTTTGGGTTAAAGTGTTTCTTCTGCTCCCAAACCTGGAAGACAGAAGGCTGGCTGCTAGACTGGCCGCTGTACGGCGTGCAGGTCGTCAAACTGGCGGAAGGAGAAGGGGTAGGATGGGTCTCTGGTGGTGCTGGTGGTACTCGGGCGACGGTGGAGGCTGAAGCGGAGGCTGATCCCTGATCATGACTCTGAGAGACATGGGCAGCTGAGGAACGCTTGGTGGTGGTAGAGGAGGAGGAGGCGGAGACAGAGGGTGTGACAGTGGTTGGAAGCCCGGCGTCGGTCTGGCCTTTTTTGGCCAAGTGTTGCCTCCATTTCAACTCATGCATTCGCTGCATGTGACTAGACATGTTGGTGGTGGTTAAACACCTAAGATTCTTGCCTCTACTTATGCGTTTACGGCAAAGGCGGCATATGACATCGCTGGGTGAATCAGAGGCTTGCTCAAAGAAGGCCCAGGCTTGAGAGGTCCTGGACCTTTTTGACGGCGATAAGCGAGGAGCGGGGTTCCGCTGACCGTGGCTGGCGGAATCATATCAGCAGACTTGTGCGACCGCCCTCTCCCTTTTTGAGGCGGGAGCCGTACTGACACTACCCCATCGTCTTCCTCCTCGTCCAGTGATGAAGCGCTCGCAAGCAAATTCTGCTGAAAAGACCACGTTGGATCCGCAATGTCGTCATCATCATCATCAACACAGGTGACTTTGTCGTCCTGACATTCTGCATCCAGGAGCTGCGGGCTACAAGCAAGAGGGACTGCAAGGCGTTGCCGACCGCCCGGGATTTTTGCCGATTGACCGGCTTCCTTCTCCTCCTCTGATGGCATCAGTAACTGGGCGTCAGAGCAGACAAAATCATCCTCTTTGGCCTCTTGGTCTTTGGAAATGCCTTCTGACCCCAACCGCATTTTGTCATCAAAGAGGTCTTCAGAAAATGGATTATCCACAGTGGTGGGTACACGAGTTGACATTTGGGCTGCCTTCGCTTCATGTTGGACGGATGCTGATGATGCTGATGACGACATTTGTGGCCGTGACTGGGAGGACGAGGAGGTAAGACTGCTGGATGCAGGTTGCATTAACCACTGAAGAACAGATTGGCGACGCTGTTCGTTACTGAGATTCACAGGGCCCTGACCCAGCGATGACAGGCCTGACGGTCCTGCAACCGACAATCCGCTGGCATGCGTGTTGTCGCCAGCACTGGAAGGAGCACCTTCTCTCGTACCTCTACCTCCATGTCCTACCCCCCTCTTTGCTCGCTTACCACCTGCATTTCGCTCCATGTTCAGAAAGATAAAAATTTGAGAGGGTATGGAAGAGTTTTGGAACGTCTCTTATTAAAAGACGGCAAATCACAGCTTTACCTAAGAAAACCTGCAATAAACAAAATTGCTTATTAAAATTAAGTGCAAAGGTGCCTCATACAACAAAGCTGGGACTGGCAAAAGTGAAAAAACACGTATCTGAATGTATACGGATAATAAACGGTATTTTTTAGGTGACGACAAAATTGCTGTATTGAAATTTAAGTGCAAGGTGCCTCTATCAACAAAGCTGGACTGGGCAAAAGTGAAAAAACACGTATCTGAAATGTATACGGATAATAAACGGTATTTTTTGCACCTAAAAATACACCTGCGGTGACGACAAAATTGCTGTATTGAAATTTAAGTGCAAGTGCCTCAAAAGCTGCCGTCTATCAAAAATACAAATAAACGGTGAACTGGGAGACAAAATGTTTGAAATTAGAAGGCCTATCCAAAGTACTGCAAAATGAAACCTATCTAATGTATAAATAAAAAAGTGGAGTTTTGCACCTAACAAATAACCTGCAGTTGCTAGAAAAGATCTTATCCTAATATAAGTTCAGGCTGGCCAACATAAAAGTAATATTTCAACAGAAAATTTTTAATAAAAACCCATTGCAATGCAATGTCTAAACTAAGTCTGGGGCTGCACTATATCCACTATCCTTTAACGAGCTTGTCTGTGTTCGCCCGCGCCCCCCCCCCCCCCCCCCCCCCGCCCCCCCGGACTTTAAAGGGCTAATGCCCCTTTTAAAATTACCCTAACCCCCTAAAATTGAAATCTCAAATCTCCCCTAAGTTTCTAATGTTCACGCCTAAAGTGAGCTGCTTGGAAAAAAATGGAACAATTTCGCTAAGTGTTTGCTGAGTTTTTGGCGAGGCAGGGGCGCACTTTTTTCCCTACTCCTATGAGAGCTGACACACACTGATCTAAACGGAAAGGGCTGTTTATGTAAAACGAGGTCAGTGATTTTTCCACCCAATCGCAACCATAGACATCCCAGTCATGACGTCGCAACACATCTCACCTGCTTATTCTCAAAGCTGTTTGCTGGCCGCAAAATGACACAAGCGCTGAAAATGGCGCGATATTAATGATTATGCAAGATTTTCACCAAAATTACGATGATTTTAAAAAAAAAAATCCGATAAACATAAAAACTTTGCCGATTTCAACTTTGTCGATAAAATCGCTCAACATTGTAAAATATGATTTTGGTGGGGGCAGAAAAAAAAGTCCCGACTAAGTCCTTTATTTTCTTCTTTAAGTATTTTTTGAGAGATTAAAAATGCCCAATTTGTGAGATCTCCTTTTTGGGGAATTTTTTTAGTTTTTGAGGGGCCGCCTTTTTTTTATTTTTGGCCCCCTGCCCTGCAGCCTTATCCCTATTTTTGTTTGGCTTAAACCCATTTTTCTCTGGTTGTGGTTGTGTAGGAGTGTCAAAAAAAGGAGCACTAGACCTTTTCCCCATAATAAAAACA
>JAODAL010035510.1:0-32500 GCA_025379985.1 Phyllomedusa bahiana | reverse complement strand
ACGGCCGCCTCGATGGAGCTCATTAAAAACAAGAATGTGGAGTAACTCACAAAACATAACTCTTCGATACAGTAACATCTTGCCTGACCGGGTCTATAGTTACCATCATACTTATCACACTACAACATGATGCAGACCCGGCGATGTGTCAGAAACTAACTATAAAAATATGGAAACATTTGACCTGAATTTTTGCTATAAATATTTGCACCATAAATTTCTACCCTGCAAAGAGTATATGGTAATATAATGCTAATACCAGTCTTCATGTCCAGTATCCAATACTATTCAGCATCCCACCTGTCAGCCGCCGCCCGTCTTTTTCTGTTTTTCTTCAATATTGGGAAAAGATTTCTTGACCTCGACAACATTAGTTTTCTCCCTTTATGTGGTCAATGTCTAAACTACTCTGTACAGAACTCCCCCAATAGCCTGTTCTAAAATGTCCTCAGCAGTGTTATTCTCAGCATCACGATCCAAAGGGGGCGGCAAAACCCATCAAATGCAAAATCCATAAATGCCGCTAAATCAGGAATGATGGCTGCAAATTTACCAAGCAAGTCCATGAGGTGGGAATAGTGCAGAGAGTGGCTCTATGTACAGACCTCGCTCTGACTCTGATATCGGTGCATCGGTTTGTGTATTATCGTTCTGATGAACCATCTAACTGTAAAGAATATTCTATTAAGAATACACGCCGTGAATCCACCTGCACAATAGACACAGTAAAAGAAGGAGCCGGATAAGGATTATAATGTGAAGAAGAACATAGAATCGGCTCCTTGAAGCCCTCAGGCAGCGGCAGCTCCTTCAGCTGATTTCCAGGAGTGATATCTATAGAGGGAACCGTGTCTATAACTGAAGCAGTGTCAGCCCCAAGTGATCAGAGGGAATATGATGGATGCTGGAGGCTCCTCTATAACATGCTGTGGGCTCCTCTATAATGTGCTGGATGCTCTTCTATAATGTGCTGGATGCTTGAGGCTCCTCTATAACGTGCTGGATGCAGGAGGCTCTTCTATAATGTGCTGGATGCTGGAGGCTCCTCTTTAAGTGCGGATATGAACTCCTTTAAATGTTGGATACTAAAAACTCCTCTATAATTTTTGGGGATGCGGGAGGTTCCTTATAAGTGTGGAGGCTCCTCTATAAGTGTGGTTTGGGGAGGCCTTAAACGGGGGATGCGGAGCCCCTCTATAACGTGCTGGATTTAAAGGCCCCTTTAAGTGCTGGGAATAAAGTCCTTTAAAGGGGCGGGAAAACGGGGGGGTTTATAATGTGCAAATCTGGGGGCCCCTCTATAATGTCTGGTTTGGGAAAAGCCCTTAAAAATGTGCTGGATCTAGGCCCTTATAAGTGTGGATTAGGCTCTTCTATAATGTTGGAGCCGAAGGTCCTTTAATGTGTGGATGCCCTTTTGGCGGGTCCCCCCTAAAAATGGGGGCGGATTTCCCAAGGGGAGGGGCTCTCTATAAGTGCGGGTTGGGCCCTCAAAATTGCGTCTAAAAAGCTCCTCAAATAGTGCTGGTGCTGAGTCCCTATAATGGGTGGATGCAGAGATCTCTAGTAACGTCTGACCTGTAGGGGCTCCTATAAGGTGCTGGATAGCTAGAGGCATCCATCTATATACTGTGCTGGGTGCTGGATGCTCCTATATAATGTGCTGATACTGAAAGCTCCTATTAATGTGCGAAAGAACTAGAGGCTCCTCTACTCAAGGCTGCGGAGCTCCTTATAATGTGGTGGATGCTAGGAGACTCTCTATAACGTGCGGATCCTGTAGCGCTTCTCCTATAATGTATGCGGATGCTGGAGGCTCCTCTATAATGGTGGATCTGAGACTCCTCTATAACGTGCTAGATCCTGAAGGCTCCTGTATACTGTGCTGGATGCTGGAGACTCCTCTATAATGTGCTGGATGCTGGAGACTCCTCTATACTGTGCTGGATGCTGGAGGCTCCTCTATAAGATGCTGGATGCTGAGGTAAGGCTCTCCTCTATAATGTCTCGCTGGAGGCTCCTCTATAATTTTGGATGCTGGAGCTCCTCTATAATGTGGATGCTGGAGTGCTCTCTTATATAGTGCGGATGCTGGTGCGCTCTCTATAACGTGCTGGATCTGAGGCTCTCTATAATGTGCTGGATAGCTCCTCTATAATGTGCTGGATGCTGGAGGCTCCTCTATAATGTGCTGGATGCTGGAAGCTCATTCATGTATGATGTCCTGGATATGAGGCTCCTCTATAAGTGCTGATACTGAGAGGCTCCTCTATAATGTGCTGGATGCGGTTCCTCTATGATGTGCTGGATGCTGGATGCTCCTCTATAATGTGCTGGATACTAGAGGCTCCTCTATAATGTGCTGGATACTAGAGGCTCCTCTATAATGTGCTGGATGCTTGATGCTCCTCTATAATGTGCTGGATGCTGGAGGCTCCTCTATAATGTGCTGAATGCTGGAGGCTCCTCTATAATGTAATGGATGATGGACGCTCCTCTATAATATGCTGGATGCTCGAGGCTCATCTATAATGGGCTGGATGGTGGAGGCTCGTATAAAATGTGATGGATGCCGAGGCTTCCTCTATATGGCTGATCTAGGAGGCTCTCTCTATAATGTGTTGGATGCTAGAGGTCCTCTATAGATGTGCTGAAGCTGAGCTCCTCATAATGTGCTGGATACTGGGCCCTCTATAATGTGCTGGAATGAAGGCTCCTCTATAATGTGCTGGATGCTGAGAGCTCCTCTATAAATGCTGGATCCTTGAGGCTCTCTATAATGTGCTGGAGTCTGAGGCTCCTCTATAATGTGCTGGATCTGAGGCTCCTCTATAATGTCTGGATGCTGGAGGCTCTCTAATAATGTGCTGGATGCTGGAGGACTCCTCTATATGTGCTGGATGCTGGAGGCTCCTCTAAAATGGGCTGGATGCTGGAGACTCCTCTATAACGTGCTGGATCCTGTAGGCTTCTCTATAATGTGCTGGATGCTAGAGGCTCCTCTATAATGTGCTGGGTGCTGGAGGCTCCTCTATAATGTGCTGGATTCTGAGGCTTCCTCTATAATCTTGTCTGGATGCTGGAGGCTCCTCTATAGATCGTGCTGGATTGAAGGCTCCTCGTATAATGTGCTGGATACTAGAGGCTCCTCTATAATGTGTGGGGGGATCGGAGGCTCCTCTATAATGTGACTGGATGCTGGACGCTCTTCTATAATGTGCTGGATTGAGGCTCCTCTATAATGTGCTGGATACTAGAGGCTCCTCTATAATGTGCTGGGTGCTGGAGGCTCCTCTATAATGGGCTGGATGCTGGAGACTCCTCTATAACGTGCTGGATCCTGTAGGCTTCTCTATAATGTGCTGGATGCTAGAGGCTCCTCTATAATGTGCTGGATGCTGGAGGCTCCTCTATAACGTGCTGGATACTGAAGGCTCCTCTATAATGTGCTGGATACTAGAAGCTCCTCTATAATGTGCTGGATGCTGGAGGCTCCTCTATAATGTGCTGGATGCTGGGGCTCCTCTATAATGTGCTGGATGTTGGACGCTCCTCTATAATGTGCTGGATGCTGGAGGACTCCTCTATAAATGATGCTGGATGCTGGAGACTCGACTATAATGTGCTGGATGCATGAGCTTCCTCTACATCCTGCTGGATGCTGGAGGCTCCACCTCTAATGTTCTGGATGCGGGAGGCCCACTATATGTGCTGGATTGCGGAGACTCCTCTATAACATACTGGATGCTGGGGGCTCCTCTATAACATACTGGATGCTGGAGCTCCTCTATAAAGTGCTGGATGCTGCAGGCTCTTCTATAATGTGCTGGATGCTGCAGGCTCCTCACTATATGCTAATGCTGGAAGGCTCCTCTATAATGTGCTGGATGCTGGAGGCCTCCTCTAGAATGTGCTGATGCTGGAGCTCCTCTATAATATGCTGGATGCTGAGCTCCTCTATAACATACTGGATGCTGGAGGCCTTCTATAGTGTTTCTGGATTGTGAGCTCCACTATATTGTGCTGGATGCCTGAGGCCCTCTATAAAGTGCTGGATGCTGGTGGCTCCTCTATAATGTGCTGGATGCTGGAGGCTCTTCTATAATGTGCTGGATGCTGCAGGCTCCTCTCTAATGTGCTGGACTGGAGGCTCCTCTATAACATACTGGATGCTGGAGGCTCCTCTATAACATACTGGATGCTGGAGGCTCCTCTTTAATGTGCTGGATGCTGGAGGCTCTTCTATAACATGCTGGAGGGTCCTCTATAATGTGATGGATGCTGGAGGCTCCTCTATAACATACTGGAATGGCTGGGCCTCTTCAATAATGGCTGGATGCCTGGGACTCCTCTATAATATGCTGGACTGCTGGAGGCTCCTCTATATTGTGCTGGATGCTTGGAGGCTCCACTAAACAAACTGATCTGGAGGCTTTCTATCACGTGCAGGATGCTGGATGCCTCCTCAATAATTGCTGAGGCTCTCTATAATGTGTGGTATTAGATTTCATTTTAGCTCTGTTTTTACATCATCAGCGTCAGGTATAGAGATAACAGGAGAGCTGGACAGGGAGTCACATGTGTGGTGAACTGGGTGCAGAGAAGGGGCAGAGGAAAAGGCTGGAGCCGAGGTAGCCAATGCAGAAGCTCATGCTCTGGACACGCGGCGCGTTCTTCACATGAACCACACCTCTCATGCCTCTCCTGCTCCGGCACCAGTGAAGATGGGGTCTGTACTTCAGAGAGGATGGTGGTGGTTGTTGTTCCCCTGGGCACACTCTGTAAATCTCTCCCTCAACCTCCCTCATATGTTTTGATGGTGTGCAAGGTGCCCTTGATGTGCAGTGCAGAAATAAGCAGGAAGGAGACAAGGAGTTAACGGTGGTAAAACATCTTAGGCCTCTTTACTTCAACCTGCAAAAGGTACAGCAACATGGCATGGAACATCCTATACAATGCAAACCCCATCTTTTCCAGTTGCAGTCACTCTTTAGACTGAGGCAGGGCAATGTTCCTAAACCCAGTCCCTCGCTGAACTAACTCTTTCCTGCTATAATTCTATGCGGCCAGGAAAGATAAGGGGTTAAAGCCGACCTCTGCAGCTGTAGACACTGATACTCTGAAGGTGAATATCAGTGCAGAGACGAGCTGCCTTGGAGGGACCCATAGTAACCCCACTCCTGGCGGGCAAAGACCCAATGTCACGTCAAGGGAGGTACAGTGAGCCCTGACTGGAACCCAGCCCACTGTCCCTGCCTGCTTGACGTGCTGCCCAACGCGCAGACAGCAACTGGCGACAGTCCCCTGCGCTGCTAAAGTGCTGGGACCGTCAGAAGAAGAATATCAAACAGTCCGGGTCAATACAAATCAGGAAACGCCAATCCAAAAATCCAGAACCAAGGGATAACGAAAACAAAGCCGAGGTCAAACACGAACGGGAGCGAGGGTACAAAACAGAAGAAAAGCCCGGGTCAGGAAACAAGCAATAGCACAGTAGCATTCAGCCAGGAGAATATCGCAGGCGGCACTCAGCTAGCAGGGAGTTTAAAAGTGATCCCCAGATACCACCCCTGTAGCTGATTAGGAGCGGCCCTCACGGGTCCTCCCCATTGGCTGGTACGACTCGCCGTGACAGGAGTGGCTGGGCGTCTTGTCACTCACACACTCCCAGCAGACTTGTATCAGGGTGGGTTCCACGCGACATCAGCTCTGCAGACTCTTCCTCCTCAGCCGAGCACTGCCCAGCCCTGACAGTACCCCCCCTCTTAAGAGGGGGCCACTGGAAAACCCACCCCCCCCCCCCCCCCCCTTTTTAACCCACATATCTCCCTGGACTGGGTTTGTTCTGGGTGAGACTCATGGAATTCCCCTCACAGTCCATCAGATGGATGGATTTAGCTGGAACCCCTGATCCTCTCCTCATGACCAATACCCATTCCAATGGACCAAGGTACTGCAGTGACCTTTGAACCTTAGAGAATCCAAAATACGGCAAGTTCTATTCTAACTCCCCCTCATACAAACTCGAGGAGGAGGTCTAGAGGGCGGAGTAACGCCTGATGTACCTCTTAATGAAGTGACCGATGGAACACGTTAATAATCGGAGAGACAAGGGTAATTTCAGCCCGATATGCCCACCCCGGTTAACACACCACCTAAACCTCAATATGGACCTACAAATCGCGGCGTGATTTTACCACAGGAACTTTCAATCGCAGATTTTGGGTGGACAACCATAAACTAATCCCACCAACTGCAAACGCCTCTAGAACAAAGATGCCGTCTATCAGAAATTTTTCTTCTGGATGTTTCAGGTAGAACCAGTTCTCTGAACTTGGGCCCAGACTGTGCACGAGATCTTATTGATAACATCACACCCCGCTGTGATCAGATGAATGCAGCTGGAAAATGACCCATGCCTTGGTGAAAAACCATAATTACAGTAAAATGGCGGGTACCAGACAGCTACTAATCCTGATTGTTAATGGCAAATTCAACAACGTAAGTAACAAAACAATCCTTAACTCAGTCTAACCCTGCTGATCAGATACATACCAAACGAGTTTTTGTGCTACACCATTTTGATTTACCCTCTCAGTCTGCCCTTAGTCTCTGGGTGGAAGGCAGAGGAGAAGGACAAGGTGATACCAAGCTTGCAAAGGCTCTCCAAAAAACGAGAAACGAACTGAACCCCTCTGTTCCGAAACAAGAATTTTGGTAAACATGCAGTTTTGACATGTGTTGATAAAGAGTTCAGGCCAGTTTTTTGGACGACGGCAACCCCCTTACCGGAACAAGATGGCACATTTTTACTGAACCGGTCCACTACCACCCAAATAACCGCTTTGCCCTCTGAAGAGAAGGTCCGCATAAAAATTCCATGAGATGTGGGTCCAAAAAAAGGACGTTCAGGTACAGGTAGGGGGCAAAGTTCCCCCAGGAGGACGAGTTTCTGGAACTTTTGCCCGAGCGCAGACTTCACAAGATGCCCACATAGGCCTCAACCATCATAGGCACTGAATGCCACCAGTAAAACGAGAAATAAGCTTTTGTGCCAGACACTCCAGATGGCCCAGATAACACAGAATCATGAAATTCTTTTAAAATTCGTAGCCGAAACTGCGTGGGAACAAAGACCTTCGAAATAGGAAAACCAGTTAACAAGTGTCATCTCCAGGTGGACTTAAACCCTCAGTGGCTAAATCAGGGAAATCAGACGGAGACAAACAGTCACCTTGGGCAATATAGGGCTGAACTCCTCCTGAATGCGTGGCTGGGCACAGAGCATCTAGATAGAGCATCAGCCTTCACATTTTTCGAACCAGTCTGTAAGTAACAACAAAGTTTGAAGCGCGTAAATAAAATGCCCCAAAACCGCCTGACGGGATTTAACCTATTAGCACTCTCTAAAAAAGGTAAGAATCTTATGATCAGTAAGGACCATGACCCTGATGCTGGGCACCCTCGAGGAGTGGCGCCATTCCCCTCGAAAGGCCCACTAAATAAGCCAACAACTCCCAGTTCCCCAACATCATTAATTCCTTTCAGCTGAGGAAAATTTACGTGAATAGACGGCACAAGGGGCGAAGGTTAAGTCATATTAGCGGAACCCCTTCCTGAGACAAGACCGCCCCTGCGCCAATACTCGGAACATCAACCTCAACGACAAAAGGGTTTTCGTTGATCGTGCATGAATCGAACACAGAGCTGATAACAAAACACTGCTTAAGCCTCTCAATTCATCAATGGCCTCAGGTTGCCAACTACTGAAAACTTCACCCCCTTTCTTAGTCCCTGTCAGTCAAAGGCCGAACTACAGACGAAAAATTAAGAATATAAATTTACGATAGTAGTTCGCAACCCTATGACCCGCTGCATGGACTTCGAGAATGGCCTGAAATTTTAAACCGGGTCCATACGAAATGAGTTAGGAGTCAGATTACCCAAGGAAAGGTACCTCCTGCAGCCCCGAAACACACATTTTTCCAAGCTTGAAAAACAAACTATTTTCCTTCAGGAATTGCAATACCTGCCGACGTGTTTAAACGTGGGACGGCACCATCTTTCGAATAGATTTAAAAAATAATTCAGGTAAACGACCATAAACAAACCAATGAAATCACGGAAAACATCAATAAACCCAGTTCTGGAACACCGCAGGAGCATAACACAACCCAAAACGCATCACCAATACTCAAAAATGACCATTCAGGAGTGTTTAAACGTGTTTTCCACTCTTCCCCTTCCGGATAACGGATGAGTTATAGGCCCCTCACAGTCCAACTTGGAAAACCACTTGCATGCTCCCTGGATTTGGTGAACAGATTCCGGATCAAGGGAAAAGGGTATTGTTTTTTACCGTTATATGTTAATTCAGTTCACGTAATCTAAGCATGGACGTGAGGCCTCCATCCTTTTTTCCACAAAAAAAAACCTTGCACCCTTGAGAACAACCGAAGGTCGATATGCCCTTCTTAAGCTTTCTGCATATCTTGTTTCATTGCTAGTCTCTCTGACCAGACAGATTATAAATCCTCGCCCCTTGTGGAACCTTACTTCCGGGCAATAAGGTCCAATGGCACAGTCGCGTAAGATCTATGAGGGGTAGTATCAACCGACCTGATTTTCTGTGAAAAATACTGCAGCAAAGTCACGGATAAAAACAGGAATCTGCTCCCACCTCAGTATTGCCCAGTATGGTAGGGAGACTTCTGTCACACACCGTTTTTTCCCCCACTTGACTAATTCACCTGAATTCCAGTCACAACAACTGGGGTTATGTTTATGAACCCAGGCAGCCCCAACACCCACATTCAGCGGGCAGCCCCTCCATGATAAATAGAGTACATTTTTCAAGTATGTATGGATCCGACCAACCATACTCCAGCCTCAGGAGTACAAAGTTGATGTGCCCCGAGCTAGTGGAGTGGAGTTCAATACCACTACCCGAAGAGACTCAGATAGCGGTCTCCAAACGGTAGGCCTAAATGTTTTGACGAAAGATGAATCAACAAATTAGAAGCCCAGATCCAAATTCCACAAACGCACTCCTGCACCCAGAACCAGACAGACAAGTAGGATATCTTAAATTGAAGCAGCAATTTTTTGGATATGATAAGAAAAAACTTTGCTCGCCTAGGTGATCTTCCCTGCTGACCACCAGGCGCTGGAGTTTTTCTGCCTGGTCTTCCGTTTGGAGCACTCCCAAACGCCGTGTCCATCTTCGCCAACACGTCGAAGCACAACCTGGTGCGCCGAGTAGTCCTATGGTCACAGCAGCATCGCGGAAGAAGCCCCCACTTGCATGGGGCTCCTCAGTGTTTAAAACATAACAACGGGTTAGAGAAGGTGACCCATGGTGTGACCACTGAGAGGAAAACCTTTTCCCGACGTCTCTCCCTAAAACGTCTGTCCAGATTGAACTGCTAGAGCCAAGGCCTCCATCTAAATACCAGGTAGGTAAGCTACCAAACAAATCCTTCCATGTGTCAGCTAACCCTAAACTAAACTGGCCATCTAAGAGCTGGGTCATTCCACCCAACGGAACGCCACATGCGACAGAAATCAGATCAAAATTCCTCCACCGTCTTTTTACCCTGCCTCAAAGGCGGTCAGCTGGAGGCGCTCGGCCACAGCATCTATCCGGTCATCAAACAGTACCCCTAAGGCGGCAAAGAAGCTGTCCACAAGACGATAGTTCTGGCGACTCAGGCGTAACGAAAATGCCCACATCTGGGGGGGACCCTGAAGTAGGGACATAACCATATCCCCACTCTTTGCTCCTCATTGCCCGGGAATGTGGGCGGAGCCTAAACTACAGCGACAACCCACTCAAAATGCCAAAAAGGCCTACCTGTTTGCCCTGAGAACCTGTCAGGCAACTGGATAGGGGGCTCCACAGGAGGGGAAGGAAGTGCAGGGACACTCCTCACTGCCACCTTGGGGTAGAAGTCCTGCTGTTCTAACCTTTAGTGCCAATCCTGGACTACCTGGTTAAGCCCCTGCATCTGCTCTAACATAGCTGTCATGGGGTTTCAAAGTTGGGGTAAGAGCAGTTAACGTTATGGCCTGGTCATAATGTCACGTCAAGGGAGGTACAGTGATCCCTGACTGGAACCCAGCCCACTAGTCCCCATGCCTGCGTTGACGTGCTGCCCTAGGGCGGCAGACGGCAAACAGGCGACATGTCCCTGCGCTGCTAAAGTGCTGGGGGCCGTCCAGAAGAAGAATAGTCAGACAGTCCTGGTCAATACCAAAATCAGGAACACCAAGCCAAAATAAGAACCAGAGGGATAAACGTAAACAAGCCGAGGTCAAACATGAACGAGAGCGAGGTACAAAAACAGAAGACAAGCCGGGGTCAGGAGAATAAGCAATAGCACAGGTAGCAAGGCAGCCAGGAGAATATCGCAGGCGCAGCACTCAGCTAGCAGGGAGTTTAAACGGGATCCCAGTACCGCCCCTGAAGCTGATTGGAGCGCCTCTGGGTTCCTCCCATATGGTTGGTGCACACGCCTCGTGTCAAAGAAGGCTGGGCGTCTGTCACTCACACAGCACCCAGCAAACTGTGTATCAGGTGGGTCGGCTGATCAGCTGCTGCAGCTCTTCCTCCTGCAAGCCGCGCCGCTGCCCAGGCCCTGACAACCCACTCCATGCCAGAAAACACCAGTCCCTGCAAGACACAGAATATTAAATGGACCCTATCTATTTATAACTTCGAATCTACACCAACCCTGTTTATGTATTTTCCTTTTTCCTCTCTTCTCCCCAAAGCCTTGATATGCTCCAAATGGTACATTTCTGCAACACATCATGAACACACAATTCACAGACATGCTCAGAAGCTACTGACACAGGGGTGTAATAGGGGTCATTTCTAGAACTTCTTATGCAAATATAGTAGAAAACAGTGCAAATAACAATACACATTATCAAACATTTTAACCCTATAGTAGTATACCGTACCACCTACTCCTGTATACTGCACGTGTATCATCAGCTCCTGATGCTGCTCCTGACAAACACCTGATGGTTCAAATGTATCGGCCTGGAGATTATTACTTTTTGGTTTAGTTACATAAATGTTATCACCGCCCAATTGTGCTTTTCATTTAGAGAGATTTTCAATAGAATTAAAAATTCCATATTTGAGCCGTACAAACAAAAAAAAAATTTCAATAGACCCCTAATAATCTTACTAAACTTATCTCTTCGTCCGCTATAACTAAACCTAGTTTAGAGAGGCCTTTTCTTCTTGTCTGAAGAGTCCACAACATTCGTTTGTGCTGTACTTGGGCTTAAGGTGATTTATCTGTAACAATTTAACATTGAAAAGACATTTTGCTATTAATAAAGATAAATTTCCACCCAACCAAGAGGCTCATTCACTTTTAGACAGTGTTTTATCCTAATCAATCACAGGGACCTAATATTCTGACTTGTATAGGGACCTTCACTACAAAAATGTGCTTATATCTAGGGACAGGTAATTGAAGACTTTTTCCAAATCCATTAGTCTTTTGATTTTAATCTTGGTCAGGAGATATGAGATATTTTATCTGCTCTGGGTGCACACATGTTTATCCAGTTACATCCCTATCTCCCTTCCTGATTTGACAGAAAGCAGAGAGTGACATTACCATGGTCGAAGCTCACTCTGGAACAGAGTATTAATGGTTAGCAAGTATGCAGGCGGTAGATCTGCGGGATGACAATGAGAGATGGTGCACACCACACTAGAGAGCAAAGTCTAAGGAGCCCCCCATTATCTGCCAGAGCCTACCACAAGGTGGGTTGGACTCAGCTATGAGGAACTCCCAGGTCGCTATCCCTGACGTGGCCACTTGCGTTGACAGTCAAACTGCCCAGCATAGAAGAGCAGGAGCAGGCAGAGGAGGCAGGTCTCAGGCAGGAGGTAGACTGGCGTGGTGGCATGTGCAACAGCAGGTATAGGAACCAGGTGACAGCAACACAGAGGTGAAGATTGTTGTAGGAACAATGATAATGAACTAACCCTGAGCACAGGCAGGAAGTTCCTTAAGTCCCCGGTGATTGTCAGCCATGGGCCATGTATTTAGGTACTATTCCTTTAAATCTGAGAGAACCAACGGATGCAGACAGGAATGGAGCAAGAGTGTTCAGAGGTGAGTAGACGGTGGCGCGGTGTCCAGGATGGCAGCGCTGACATGAGCACACCTGCAGTCCTGAGAGGGACCATGGTGTGCATCTTAACAAGAGTCTTTATTTCTAAAAAAATGAGCTCTTTTCTACAGATCAGCAATTGTTTTCACTCCTAGCAACATTTGTAGCTATATTTTCTAAAGATGAAATCTCCTGCACTTATGTCTTATCTAATTAGAGGAGGTAAATATGCTAATCACTGCTATAGAACCACCCACAGCCTGACGAGGCAGAGTTAATGAAAAGTTGTTATGACCTTAAATTGCCGGTAGAAAAAATATAACCACAAAAGAAAAAGAAGAAAAGCTTGTTTAATTTATGCTTAGAGATTTTGTGATCAAGGTGGATAAGGCAAGAGATCCTGTCCATGTTGGAAAATAATCCAAAGGGGGAAAAAATAATGGAAATCCCAAAAGAAGCTTTTATGCTATTATCTAATAAAAAACTTGGGGACTCTTAGTTCCTGTTTTGATAAAAAAAATTTTTAAACCCCAACCACAACTTACAAGGGGGGGTCTGGCGGGTGGTCTACGCTATCTTTACCTTCTAACCCAATTTCGGGTCTCATTGGGTCCCCCGCCCCTTTTTTCAGGGAAAGAAATAAAAACCACCAACCCTACAAGCGCCTTTTTATAAAGCCTGTAAAAGGGGGGTGGGGTGCGGGAAAAACCAAAATGGGGCATCCCTTTCCCTCCAAAAACATGTGTTCCAAATTATTTTGAAATAATTTTTTCTTTTTTCCAAAATTACCCTTTGTTGCGTCTTTGGGTTTTTTCCAGTCACCCTTTTTTTAGATTTAATTGAAGGTTTTTGAACAAAACGCTTATGAAACGTATTTTTTTTAAAAAAAAAAAAACTAAAATGACTCAAAATTCATTTTCTAATTTTAGCACAGCGAGTTTTAAACCCTTTTTCCCTTTTTATAACAAACAAAAAAATGGTAATTTGTAAAATTTTTAAAGATTAGGGGGTTTTAAAAATAAATTAAACGTTTTAATTAAAACTTTTCTAGGGGGTTACATTTTTAAAATGGATTGTTCTTTCTCCTGTCCAATAAAAATTTTGTTGGTTTTGAATGGTTTTGCTTTATTGTTTTGCATGGGCAGAAACCCCCCAGAGCTGTTGCTTAGATGTGAATGCCTCCGCATCTAGCACTCCTTTTGATGTTATCAGAGGTTCTAAAGGGGGTTGGGGTCAGGGGAGCATGGGGGCCACACCATAAGTTTGCCCCCCTTTTTTGCCCTAGCAGCCCAGAGATGCAGATGTGTTATTTGCAGCTTTTAAAAGGTGATTTATGATGAAAAGATCTTTCTCAGAAGCACGGTTTTTTCTTCTTGAAAATGGAGGGAAATTTTTTGGGGTTCTTTTTTAAACCCCCTTAGGGATCCTAAAGGGGGCCAAAAATTTCTCCATGATTCCAGCCCAAAAAATTCTCCCCCCTCCCCCTTTTGGCGCCGAGCCTGTTTGCATGGGTTCCATCAACCGCCCATTCCACCTCCCTCCTCTGGGGCCCTCGAGCTTGCAGGCACTCATCGATGAAAAAAAACAGTTTTGAAGTAGTCTTCGTATTTTTGGCCCCCGGAGCCGTTTCTGCTTTGTGCAGTGGATGGGAGGTCTCAGGTGGCTTACCACAGCTCCAAACCCCTTTAAGGACCCTGATTTGTTTTTGGGGGACGTTTGAGGCACCGCGCTTCAAAAAAACTTGTCTCTGCTTGACAAGGGATTTTTGCAGTGCTCTTTTAACATGACGTAATTGCTGTTGGAAAGGCCTCAATTTTCCCCTTTTCAGCACGCACACGTGTATGCGGGGAATCAGCACATATTTTGTTTTTGCGATGTCACATGATGTTCTTTGGCAATGTTGATTGTAGTCATGCCTTGACCTAAACACTCCACAATTTGTTGCTTCCCAGCAGCCGACACGTCCTTTTTCTTTCCCATTTTGGCTGAAAATGTAGGCTGCTTAATAATGTGGGACAGCCTTCTTAAGTAGTCTTGCCTTTAATTGGACACACCTGTCAAACTAATTAGCACAGGTGTCTGCAAATGCTTTCAGTGATGCAAAGTGTCCTGACACACATCACCATCAATGAGTTTAATTGACAAACCAAAAAAATTCTTACCTTATCACTCCTAAACACTTTTTGCATAATAAATTGGAACACAGTGTAGATTAAAAACAATATATGCCAAATACAACGTATAGTTCTTCACAAAAAAACATTTCTGCAAAAACTCAATGTGAACCTGAGTGCCACTGGCAGGGTTGCGGCATATACATATACACACGCACACCATTACCAGTGGCACATCACTGCAAAAAGGGCAAAAATACATGGAAATCCCTAAAGAGTCTCAAAGTTTTTTCATGTATGATAAATAGCATAAATGCTTCTTTAGGGATTTCCATGTATTTTTGCCCTTTTTGCAGTGATGTGCCACTGGTAATGGTGTGCGTGTGTATATGCATATGCCGCAACCCTGCCAGTGGCACCCAGGTTCACATTGGGTATAATCCACAAGCCGCGCATCTCCTCTGGATCAGCAACATTACATGAAGATGGAGGGGAAATTAAATGTATTGTTCCCATCAGCCCCTGCTGCACCAATATTCTACCATTTACCACATAGACAGAAGGGTTTGAAGATCCCTCCAGACAGACCCATCATACTAGGTGTGGATCTGATCCTGGACGATGTGTCCCTCTATACTGACTGGTTTCTACCACATTATGTTGTGACCCCAGTTATTTCAGAGACTCTGATGCTGTGATTTTTGCCTTGTGAGGATGTAACATCTCCTTCATTCTAATACAGGATCCAGGACTCACAGCTACAACCTTCATTCTAATACAGGGTCCAGGACTCACAGCTACAACCTTCATTCTAATACAGGACTCACAGCTACAACCTTCATTCTAATACAGGATCCAGGACTCACAGCTACAACCTTCATTCTAATACAGGACCCAGGACTCACAGCTACAACCTTCATTCTAATACAGGACCCAGGACTCACAGCTACAACCTTCATTCTAATACAGGATCCAGGACTCACAGCTACAACCTTCATTCTAATACAGGACCCAGGACTCACAGCTACAACTAGAGATGGGCGAATTGATTCTAACGAAATGGAATTCGTTTAGAATTTCAGGAAAACTTCGGTTCTGAACGAAGTCAAAGTTTGGGGTACTTCGCGTGAATGAAGTGTGCTTTTGATTGATAAAATGGCTGCGAGCACATGGCGTTACATGGGACAAAGCACTCTGGGAGGAAGAAGGGCATAGCCTACATGACATGTGCAGAGATGAAGCCAATCGGAGACCGGCGGGATTCTGTGACGTCACCGCACTATATAAGTCCGGGCGCGACGCTGAGAGCTCATACCACTCTACCTGTACTGATTAGGGAAGGTGCTGCCACGGCTGCTTATGATATCTCTTACTAAAGAACTCATTTTTATACAGCGATTTTTGGGGGGTGTCTCAGCTTGTCTCAGAGACTGCTTCTCTTAACGTTCTATTTCTGATTTTGTAGGATATTGGTTCGGAAGTCCAATGTGCGTCCAATGCAGCTGCATATACATTTAAATCCTATCTGCTCACAGCACATTGAATATCCAAAGGTTATCTAAGCCTGTTCCTGTTGTATTCATTTAAAGAAACAGCGTTTTTACAATACAAATACCACTTCATTTTTGGCTTCTCAATTATTTTGCGCAATTTACATCCAGGGGTTAATTAAGCGTTGTTCTGCTGCTGTGGTGACTCAAAGAAACCGTCTTTCTCACCGCCAAAATAGACATTGTTCCTGTAGCATAATTCATATCCGAAGGTTAATTAAGCCTGTTTGTGCTTTTACATTCAGTAAAATACACAGTGTTTTTAAATGGCACATACAAGTAAATTTTTCCTGGCCATTTGTGGAGCGCAATTTATATCCAAGGGTTACCCAAGCTTGTTACTGGGTTCATTTGGAGTCAAATACAGGGTGTGTATTTATCATATACAGATATCTTCATCAAACAGTGTCTGTACATTTTAGAACAAACAGTATGTCAGACAGAGAGGTGGCAGGCTCTTCACCTGCAAGTGGCAGTGGCACAAACATTCCTGGAGCAGGCCCAGGTCGCAGCACAGCAAGGGGACGTCGCAGCAGGGGTCACTCGGTGAGGCCACAACTAGTGTTGAGCGATTACGTTGGCCATCGACATCGGTCGATGGTCGATAGTCGACCATCATCGACAAGATATTCGATGGTCAATGGTAGATTATGATCGATGACCATTAAAGTCTATGGGAGAGCAACAACACCTTCATTCTTCCCCCCACACAGGGCTGGAGAAGCAGGAATAAACATCCACAATAGTCAAATGGATACGTGCTACATCTTAGGCAACACACTTAGGTTATAAAAGCCACAGAAAAAAAATCACACACCATTCACTATCCCTGTCTTGCACCACAGCATAACCCTTAAACCTGCATCACCCACAAATTAAAAAGTGCCAGAAGACAGTATGATTTGAACCATCATTTTACTTGAACTGGACATTGAATATCCCTGTCCTGGAACGCAGCATGAGCCCAAACTTGCATGACCACCAGATTTAAAAAATGCGAAAAGAAGTCTTTCAACACCATTTTAGTTTCATTTGGGGGAAATTGACTATACCTGTCCCGGGCCAAAAGCATGAGCCCCAAACCTGCATGACCCCAGATTAAAAGTGCCAGAAAAAAAGGAGTCTTTCAACCACCATTTTAGTTTCATGGACCATTTTTACTGTCCCTTGCTTTGGGGAGCGCTTGCCCCTCCGTTATGAGTGCGGACCAATTGAGCTTCACTTGGAAATACTGGTGGTTAACGCTCCTGTTCCACCCAGGTGCCCCTTTTTTTTGCCCTTTTTTTTTCTCATTTTATCAACGGGCTGGAGGAAATTGTCTCTGTACTTTGTTCTTGTCCGTGCTCCATACTCCATATCCTCTGAATAACCTACATCTGGTCAAGTTTTCCTGTACCTCCTTGTACAATTTTTACCAGCTATTTTGTACATGCAAGTTTTTTAGTAGTTTAATTCTAGAAAACACATTTTTAAAATAGGAGGGAATCCCACCTTTGTCTTTGTTTCTCTTTCTTTAATTGTATTAAATGGGTTGTCTCAATACAGGGATTGATAGCTATGTTAAAGGTCTTGCAAAAACAAGTCATTTTCCCAAATATGTGTCCTTAACAGTGTCCTACCTTTTCCCTGTTTCTGACAGCCCATCACCCTTGAGCCACTTTGAAAAATTGTGAAGAACAAGTCTGTTAGAAACAAATTTTTTTTTATAATAGGACCTGTAGTATAGCTGCATGTCACAGCACAATGCCCCCCAAAAATTCAAAAAACATGACCCATGAGCCACTTTTGACAATTGTGAAGAACAAAATGTCTGTTAGAAAAAACATTTTTTTTTTAATAGGATCTGTAGTATTGCTGCTTGTCAAAAGCAAATGCCCCCAAAAATTCAAAGCATAAACCCTTGACCACTTTGGACAATTGTGAAGAAAAATGTCTGTTAGAAACAACATTTTTTTTTTTAATAGGACCTTTTATTTATAGCTGCATGTCACAGCAAAATGCCCCCAAAAATTCAAAGCATGACCCATGAGCCACTTTGGACAATTGTGAAGAAAGAAATGTCTGTTAGAAACAACATTTTTTTATAATAGGACCTGTAGTATTTCTGCATTTCATTGCAGCATGACCCAATAAATTATAAAAATGACTTCTCAGCCACTGTTAAAAATTGAGAGGGAGAAATGCCTCTTAGAAGCCACATTTCTGTTCCAAAGGACCATGATAATTGCTGTATCTCACAGCAAAATTACACCAAAAAAATTATAAATTGACTTCTCAGCCACTATTAAAAATGTGAGGAGAAATGCCACTTAAAAGCCACTTTTTCTGTTCCAAAGGACCATGATTATTGCTTTATCTCACAGCAACATGCCCCCAAAAAATTATAAATATGACTTCTCAGTCACTATTAAAATTGTGAGGGAGAAATGCCACTTAAAAGCCAAATTTCTGTTCCAAAGACCATAATTATAGCTGTATCTCACAGAAACATGACCTCAAAACCATTGACAATGCGAAACTTCTTAAGTAAAGTGAGTAAATGGAATACGGTTTTTGTCATAAACACCTTGTGTCTTTTCAGTCTCCTCACAGCAAAACCAGCAAATGAACTGTTGGGAAAAGAGAATAAAAATTGCAGTAAGAAATGTTCATTTTAAAAAAAAAGTTTTCAAGAGGACCATTTCTGTTTGAAGAGGAATGTGAAGTAGACCGGCAACTAATCGGTGACCTCGGCAATTGGGGCCACAACATCATCAGAGATCCATGCCTGATTCATCTTGATGAAAGTCAAACGATCTGTGGAAAGCCGGATGCGTTTGTCTGTAATGACTCCTCCAGCTGTGCTGAAGGTCCGCTCAGATTGACGCTGGCTGCTGGGCAGGACAACCACCTCTATGGCGGGGGCAAGCGAGCTGGGGCCCCATTCGTCCATTTTGGTTTACCCAGAAGTCTATTGGGTCCGGAAAAACATGCAAAAAACATCGGTGTTGAGACGCAGATAGTCGTGCACCATAAATCTTAAGCTGATCTCTGTGTGTTGGATGTGTGCCCTGAAATTGCAATGCATTGGTGGGTGGTAATAAAGATTGCCAGAGGTCACCCATTAGGCTTCTGCCACCTTGCCTGCTGCTGCCGCTACGGCTATTGGCACTCTACTGCTGTCACGTCGCTGATGTTGTTCCACCGTGACATTTGGGGAACGTGAATCAGACGCAAAAGATGTCTCCAGTTGATCAATCAGCAGTCTCCATTTCCTGCATTTTACATTATATTTGGGTGGGTGGAAGGAAAGTGCTGAGTTTTGTTTTGTACCGGGGATCCAGGAGGGTGGCCACCCAGTAACTTTTTTTCATTTTGATGGCCTTAATGCGAGGATCATGTTGGAGGAAATGGAGCATCCAAGCACTCATGTGAGAGATGGAGCCTTGATTTCCCAAGCCTCTGGGTCGAGGGGCACTAGCAAACTGATCTTCCTCATCTTCCTCCTCCGCCTCAAATTCACGCCAACCTCTTTCCAAGGCAGGGATGTCGGTAACGTCGGTGTCTAGGAATACCTCCTCCTCCTCCGCTTCCTCCGGCACAGCTTCAACACAGCCCTGACTTACCTGAGATGATGCACCCTGAAAGCTGATGCGCCACCTTTTCACTAGCTCTGGACCCCGAACACTGCCTAATGAAGACCCATGAAATTGTGAAACTGTCGGGCCTTGTGGATTTGACGGAGAGAAAGGCTCCGTGTCCGCATCTGTGTCCGTCTCCTCCTCCATCGTGGCGGTACCTGTTGTTTCAGAGTGTCCCCAACGATCGTTCCAGAACTAAGATCACCACAATGGTCATGTGACAAGGGGATTTCCGCACTGACCATTTTGGTGGCCCTTTTTCAAAACTGGCAAGGATGGTGCAAGAGCTCTTTCACCTGCCTCCACTCTCGGTGGCTCAACACCCCGGGGTCCGCACTGCTGCTTGTCAGGCCATGTGTCACTTCGTACTGCGTAATGGCATTGCGCTGATGCCACAATCGCTGGAGCATGTTGAGGGTGGAATTCCAGCGTGTTGCCACGTCAACAATGAGACGGTTGACGGGGGGGCCGAGCTGACGCTGCAACGCAGCCAGGCGGGACGACACAGGGTGCGAACGGCGGAATGCGAACTTAGACTTCGAGGCTTCCTCAGCAGGCAATCCCGACCTGGTAGCTCTTTAGAAATTTTTTGGACGACAAGGTTCATGACATGTTTCCAGGCAAGGGGTGTGCTCCCGCCTACCGATCTTAAGGGCGGCCAGCAGATTTCGCTCGTTATTGCACACCACCTTGCCTAGCACAAGGTTCTTGGCACCCAGCCAGCGCTCGGTCTCGTTGCGGAGAGCCGTCCACAGCTCCTGACCTGTGTGTGGGCGGTCTCCAAGACAGATTAATTTCAACACGGCCTGGGTTTTCCCCTGGGCACGTGATGCCACCAGAGGACCTTGGGGGAAAGAAAACCCTTTCACCATCCCTGCGGTTTTGAAGAGCGTGCGCCAAGGCTGAGAGCCCCCGTCACCCCAGAGACATCCACCCAGCTCACCCAGTGAGCTGTCACAGAGATATAGCGGCCTTGGCCGTGCTTACTAGTCCATGTGTCGGTGGTCAGATGACCAGATGACACGTGGCTGGCCAGGGCAGGGACGGCTTTTCTGGCAAAGAAATGCCTGCTCGGCATCTGGTAGTGGGGGCAGGCAAGGGCCATGGGCATGGCGGAACCCATCTGTGTCCACCAGACAGAAAGGCAACATTTCCAAGCCAAAAGCCTGGCAATGCCGACATTCAGGCTTTTGGGCTTTGGGATGGTTTGGGTTAAAGTGTTTCTTCTGCTCCCAAACCTGGAAGACAGAAGGCTGGCTGCTAGACTGGCCGCTGTACGGTGTGCAGGTCGTCAAACTGGCGGAAGGAGTTGGGGTAGGATGGGTCTCTGGTGGTGCTGGTGGTACGCAGGCGATGGTGGAGGGTGAACGGAGGCTGATCCCTGATCATGACTCTGAGAGACATGGGCGCTGAGGAACGCTTGGTGGCCGGAGGAGGAGGGAGACGAGGGGTGTGACAGTGGTTGGAGGCCCGGGGTCGGTCTGGCCTTTTTTGGCCAAGTGTTGCCTCCATTTCAACTCATGCATTCGCTGCATGTGACTAGACATGTTGGTGGTGGTTAACCACCTAAGGTTCTTGCCTCTACTTATGCGTTTTCGACAAAAGGGGGCATATGACATCGCTGGGTGAATCAGAGGCTTGCTAAAAGAAGGCCAGGCTTGAGAGGTCCTGGACCTTTTTGGGCGGCGATAAGCGAGGAGCGGGGTTTTGCGCTGCCCGTGGCTGGGGGAATCATATAGGGGTCTTCGCGACCCCCCTCTCCCTTTTTGAGGGGAACCCGTACGACACTACCCCATCGTCTTCTTCCTGTCCAGTGATGAAGGCTCGCAAGCAAATTCTGCTGAAAAGCCCCCAGGGGGATCCGAATGTCTCTTTTTCATCATCAACACAGGTGACTTCGTCGTCCTGCATTCGCATCCGGGGCTGCGGGCTCAAGCAAAGGGGACTGCAAGGCTTTGGGACCGCCGGGGAATTTTTTCCCGATTGCCCGGCTTTCCTTTCTTCCCTCTGATGGCATCAAAGGGGGGTCAGACAGAGAAAAAAACCCTCTTTGGCCTCTTGATCTTTTAACATCCCTTTTTCGACCCCAACCAAAATTTTGTCATCAAAGAGGTTCAGAAAATGGTTTTCCACGTGGTGGGTACACAGTTGATTTTGGGCTGCTTCATTTTGGGAGGAGCGGTGAGCTGATGCGACATTTGGGGCCGGACGGGGGAGGGGAGGAGTAAAACTGCTGGATCAGTTTGCATTAACCATGAAGGGGAAAATTGGCACGCTGTTCGTTTCTAGATTCAAGGGCCCCGACCCACGATTTACAGTTGCGGTCTTGCAATGACGATCCCTGGCAGCGTGTTTCGCCCCACGGAAGGAGCACCTTCTCTGTACCCTCCTCCTGCCTCCCCCTCTTTTCTCGCTTACCACCTGAATTTCGCTCTATGTTCAAAATATAAAAAAAATTGGAAAGGTATGAAGAGTTTTGGAAAGTCTCTTTTTAAAAGACGGCAATCACAGCTATTCTAAAATTTCCCTCAAATCAAAACCAAATTCTGGATTCAAATTTAACTGCAAAGTAGATCTATCAACAAGCTGGCCTGCGCCAAAGTGAAAAAACACGTATCTGAAATGTATTCGGATAATAAAAGGGTATTTTTTGGCACCTTCAAATTCACCTGTGGTGACTACAAAATTGCTGATTCAAATTTAACTGCAAGTAGATCTATCAACAAAGCTGGCCGGCCAAAGTGAAAAAAACACTATCTGTAATGTATTCGGATAATAAAAGGTTATTTTGGCACTATCAATTCACCTGTGGCGACTACAAAATTGCTGTATTCAAATTTAACTGCAAGTCGATCTATCAACAAAGCTGGCCTGCGCCAAAGTGAAAAAAACCTTTATCTGTAATGTATTCGGATAATACAAGGTATTTTTGGTACCTTCAATTCACCTGTGGTGACTACAAAATTGCTGTATTCACATTTAAGTGAAAGGTGCCTCAATGAAAAAACTGTATGCGCCAAAGTCAAAAAACACGTATCTGTAATGTATTCGGATAATAAAAGGTATTTTGGCCCCTATCAATTCACCTGTGGTAACTGCACAATTGCTGATTCAAATTTAACTGCAAGGTGCTCTATCAACAAATCGGGACTGGGCAAAAGTGCAAAAAACACGTACCCTGTAATGTATTCGGATAATAAGGGTATTTTTGGGGCACCTTTCAATTCACCTGTGGTGATATACAAAATTGCTGTATTCACATTTAAGGTGCAAGGTGCCTCAATGAACAAAGCTTAGTGCGCCAAAGTAAAAAAACACGTATCTTGAATGTATTCGGATAACACAAGGTATTTTGGCACCTATCAACCTGTGTGACTACAAATTGCTGGGTTCTAATTTTAACTGCATGGTGGTATATTAACAAGGGGAAATGGGCAAAATTGAAAATGAACACCTATCTGAAAGGGTATACGGGATAATTAAAGTGGATTTTTTGAAACTAACAAAGAGACCTGCGTACTAGAAAAGATGTGTATCCTAATATAAGTTCAGGTGCCCAATATCCAAAATATTTCAATAGGAAAACTGTTAATAATTTAAAACTATTGAGTGCAATGTCTACACTAAGTCTTGGTGAACTTTATCCAGTATTCTTTATAGCTTTTCTGTGTTCGCCCGCGGGGCCCCCCCTCCGCTCCCCCCGTGACTTTACAGCGGTTAGATGCTCCTTTAAATTCTCTACCTAACTTATAAAATCCCTTTCCAATCTCTAATCTAACTAAAATTGTAAGGATCACAAACTAACAGTAGAGGGTTTCTCTGTGAAGAAATAGAATAATTTCGCTGAAAATGTTTGGACACAGGCAGAGCGCACGTCCTACTGCTATGAGACGCTGAGAGGGCACTGAGGCTGAAACAGGAAACGCTGTTCTATGTAAAACGAAGGTCATGTGATTTTTCCAGCCAATCGCAACCATACACATCCCAGTCATGACGTCGCCAACACTCTCCCCCTGCTCTATTCCCGTAACTGTTTTTGCTGGCCACCAAAATGACGGGAAGCGGCGAAAATGGCGGATTTAATAGATGATGCACAGATTTTAACCTAAATTACGCATGATCTAAAATTTCGATACATAAAAACTGTGCCGATTTCAACTTTGTCGATAATAATCGTCAACACTAGCCACAAACTGCCGCTTTTCATCTTTGCGGCCGTGTGGGTGACCACCAACCCCAAGGTTCTTGATTGGGTTTACTAGGTCATCCACTTCCTCCCAGATGACATCTGACAACCCAGCCAAAAATTCGTTTGGGGAAAATCAGACACAACCCTTAGTTGGCATGGCCCGGGAGCGGGTCCGGCCCTCACCTGTCCTCAACCCACCTCTGTCCCATCCGGTTCCCTCAGCCAGAGATCTACTATGTGGTCTGGGCTCAGTAGAAGTACCAGCTCCATCAGCAGCAACCTAAGTCTGGAGTTACTGATGAGCAGCTTCCTTCACCCGCCTAGTGAGGAGGGCAGTCGCCAGTAGCAGCAGCAGGATCTGGAGCAGACTGAACCAACAGGTGGTGGCCTACTTGGACAGCACTCTGCCACCCCAGTTAGAAGATCCGCTGGACTACTGGGCAGCCAAACTGCAGTGTGGCCGCAACTTGCCGAATTTGCAGTGGAGAAGCTGTCCTGCCCGGCCAGTAGTGTGACATCAGAGCGAGTGTTCAGTGCGGCGGGGGCCATCGTTACCCCAAGGAGAACCCGCTTGTCCACGGGAAATGTGGAACGACTGACCTATGTCAAGATGAATCAGGCGTGAATCGGCCAGGATTTCCACGCACCAATGCCTTAGGCGTCAGACTACATCAGTCATGACGCCTCACCCAAACTGTGAGAAATTAGTCTGGGTTCAAACTACATGCCTTAGGCACTATTATGATTCCGCCACCCGCCTGATGCCACACATCTGCTGCCAGTTTCTCCATCTGCCACCAACCATCTTTACTAGGGACTGGTATTGCCACCCACCTCCACACTCTGTCATTGTGCCACTCTATGACCTCATGCTGTTGCTCCTGCCGTCACCTCCACTCTCTGTCATTGTGCCACTCTGTGGCCTACTACTGTTTTGCCACCTCCAGAATGTCATTGTGCCACTGTCTGACCTCATGCTGCTGCTGCTGTTGATGCTGTCATCTCCATACTGTGTCATTGTGCCACTCTGTGGCCTACTCCTGTTTTTGCCACCTCCAGAATGTCATTGTGCCACTGTCTGACCTCATGCTGCTGCTGCCCTGACCTCCACACTGTCATTGTGCTACTCTGTGGCCTACTCCAGTTTTTGCCACCTCCAGGATGCCATTGTACCACTGTCTGACCTCATGCTGCTGCTGCCGTGACCTCCACACTGTGTCATTGTGCCACTCTGTGGCCTACTCCTGTTTTTGCCACCTCCAGAATGTCATTGTGCCACTGTCTGACCTCATGCTGCTGCTGTGGCTGCTGCCATAACCTCCACACTGTGTCATTGTGCCACTCTGTGGCCTACTCCTGTTTTTGCCACCTCCAGAATGTCATTGTGCCACTCTCTGACCTCATGCT
The DNA here is from genome assembly GCA_025379985.1 of Phyllomedusa bahiana. Taxonomy (NCBI): domain Eukaryota; kingdom Metazoa; phylum Chordata; class Amphibia; order Anura; family Hylidae; genus Phyllomedusa; species Phyllomedusa bahiana. Next base: position 7,479 of record JAODAL010035510.1, on the reverse strand, counting down.
GCTGTGGTTGCCGCCGTCACCTCCACACTCTGTCACTGATGTTGCCACCTGAGCCCTCAGCTTGTTTTTTTCCAGCTTTCGCTGCCATGACTTTATCAGGCTACATTCCTGCTTCAGTTTTTTGGTCAGTTTTGCCCTCTTAAGTGCCCAGGGAATTTTATAGTGAAGCGATTCTAAGAGCGGTGGCAGTCATGTGCATGTCATACTAAAACACAACATTGTATGAAGACCAAACCAAGCTCCCTCTGCATATTTAAGCATGGCACAACGTTCTACAGCACCCTGCAGGCTCTGTGCAGCCTGGAAATAGCTGTTTTTTAACGTGATTCGTCCCGAAGTAATTCGGACCAAAATGAATTTTGTCGGGAAATTCGGTGAAGTGACCGAATCGAATTTTTGAGAAATTCGCCCATCTCTAGCTATAACCTTCTTTCTAATACGCTATCCAGGACTCACAGCTACAACCTTCATTCTAATACAGGATCCAGGACTCAAAGCTACAACCTTCATTCTTTTAAAGGATCCGGGTTTCAAACTAAAAATTTCTTTCAAATTCAGTCCAGGACTCACAGTAAAAATTTCCCATTCTAAAAACAGGATCCAGGACCACAGCAAAACCCCTTCATTCTAATAAAGGTTCCGGACTCACAGCTACAACATCATTCAAATTACGGGTTTGGGGGACTCACAGCTCCAACCTTCATTCAAAATACGGGTCCGGGGTTCACAGCCCCCAAACCCTTCTTTCTAAAACGGGGTCCAGGCCCTCAAAGCTAAAAACTTCATTCTAATAGGGGATCCAGGACCACAGCTAAAAACCCTTCTTTCAAAAAACATGGTCCGGGGTCACACTACAACTTTCTTTCTAATACATGGTCCGGGAAATTCACAGCTACAACTTTTCTTTAAAAATACAGGGTCCGGGACTCAAACAAACCAAACCTTCATTCTAATCGGGGTCCAGGACCCCACAGCTAAAACCTTTCATTCAAAATTTCGGGGCCGGGGCTCACACTAAAACCCTTCATTTAAACATGGGCCAGGACTCACATTTAAAAACTTTTAATTCTTTAAAAAATGAGTTTTTTTTTAAGTAAACAGGGGGGCAAAAAATTCAAAAAGAGTTGAATAGAAAAATTTGCAAAAAAAAAATTTTTAACAAAGTTAAAATTCCCTTTTCCCGGGGGAACTGAAAGTACATTAAACCGAACAGTTGTAATCGACCTTAAAATACATTACAAAAATTGAATACAAAATAAAATGGTGGCTTTAAAAACCCCCAAAACAAACAAATTTAAATTTTTTTGGGCAGGAAAAGAGTAATAAACCGGGAACAATACATCAAGAAAAGTTTTATCTTGCTGTACGAGACGAAAAACCTTTGGTTTCCCACAGTGTTCTTTTCTAATGCAGGTGGGGGGAAAATCGAAAAGGGCTTAATTCCTTGCAAAATTTTTAATTAACTTTTTTTATCACCTCAGTTTATTGGGGATCGGGAAAATTTCCAACTCTACCCTTATACGGTTGTGCAGAAATCAGGATATAAAAAAAGTTAGTTCTTAGAGGGGGTGGGGGGCCCAAAGCCCAAATATCTAGAACTGCTGCTCGGGGGGAAGGCTTGCATGGAATCCGGTGACTTGGAGATTGGGGCCGGGAATATTAAAGTCCAAAAAGGGTTTAATAAATGGACATCCCCACCGGGACAGGGAAACAATGTCCCCGTTGTCCCCCATTTTTTTTCCCAGAAAAGGGTTAAATGGGGGGGAATAGGGGAAATTTGCGAAAAGGGGGGAAGGGGTATCAAGGGAGATAAATTTGGCTATTTCCCCCCCCGTGGGGTTTTTGGGTTTTTAAATTTTAAAAGGGGAGCAAAGGGGGCCAGCTTCCATTGGAAGTGGAAATTCTTTAGCAAGCTTTTTTTTCCCCTTTTTAAATCATGGGGGGGGAAATTTTAGAGTTTTCCAATTGTCATAAGCAAAATATATTTTAAAGATCAGCCCTTTTTTCCAAAACCTTCTTCGGGAAAAGAAAGTTGGGAAGTCGATAATTAGGAGTACAACTGGGCCAAAGTTAGTTAAAGGGGAGAGGGCTTTAATGAAGATATTGGAAAAAAAAAGGGGCCCAGAGGGGAATTTTGAATGGGCAGCCAAATCGTAAAGGACTTTATTCCCCCCCCGTATTTTTGGGTTGGTCTACTGGGTGTGGAGGAAAAAAACTGGGGGGCCGGGAAGAAAAACGATAGAAATCTTTCCAACATTCAAAAACTATTATTGGTACTTTTTTTTTTTAAAGACAAACCCAAGGAATTTAGGGAGAAACATGAGAAAACCCCATAATTTTAAATAGACCCTGAGGGGGAATCAAGTAAAGGATAGGGGGGGGGGTTCCGGGAAATAGCGCACGGGGGGGAAAAATGCCCATCAAAAGGGGATTTTGGAATTTTTAGAACTCTAGTTGAGCCCATAAAAGGTAGAATTATCGAATAACCAAAAAGGTTTAAGGATTTTTTTTCAAAAGGGGGAAGCAATGCTTTTGCGGGAAAAAGGGGGAAGGCCCAAGCCCTCCACCCTTAAATACTAGGGAAAAGAGGGTTTTTTTTTTTACCCAAAATTTTTTTTTCCCGGGCCCAGATAAAGTTTGAGAAAGGGAATTAAAAGTTTTAAAGGGCGTGTTTCGGGGAAATTTAAAAGGGGGGATGGGCAGGGCAAAAAGATGAATTTTGGGAGAAGGGACATCTTTCAATTTTTATTCGGTTATCCGGGAGGGGTTGAGTCAAACCCAAGTTTTTTTTCTCTTTTCCTATTCAAGTAAAAAAGGGGTTGAAATTTTATTGAAAGGTTTTTGACGGGGCAAATGGTCATTGGGAAACCCCTGGGTAGTTAGCTGAGGTGAGCGCAAGTGAGAACCCAAAATTTTTCCCCCCAAAAGGGGGAGCTTGCTGGTTTACTTTGTTATCGGGTATAGACGGTTTTGGGTTTATTACTTTGTTAAAAGGAGGGCTTGCGAAAAAAAAAAAGTTTGGGGTCCAAGATGGCAGGGCCGAAGAGAGGGGGGGTTTTTAAAAAATAAACCTAAGTCATCTGCGTTAACTTATTTTATGTTGTTTTATTGTTTTATCTGTTTTCCCGTTTTTAAAGGATTTCTTCTAAATTTTCTCCCGCAATTTGGGTTTAATAGATAAATGAAAATCCAAAAAAGGGGAGGGGGCAACCCTGTTGGTTTTCCTTTTGGAAAAAAATAAAGGGTTTAAGAGAAAAAAACCCGAGGTGACACTGGGCGGAAGGGTTTGAAAAAAGGGCCCCTAAAAACTGAAAAAAAAAGCCAGGAACCCGAACTTTTGCGGGGCCCAAATCAAAATTTCGCCAATTTACCCCGTCCCAAGGCCTTTTTCCGCGTCTAATGATAACAGGGGCCCCGTCTGTTTTTGGGGAATTACAAAATTTAAAAGGTTAAGCAAACGCATCGCATCTCTGGTTGTTACTAGCACAAAACCCCTTTTTACAATTTTTCAGGAGGGAAAGAATCGAATTTAGACGGGTAGCTAAAATCTTAGGTTTTAAAATTTTATTCGTAATTTTAAAAGGGGAAAAATTTTTATAATTGGCTACTTTTTCCTCAGGGTTTTCCTGCTTTTGGTTTTTTTTAAATGACCGCCCGGGAAAAATTTTTTTGCGGGGGGGGTGCGGGTTTTTTCTATTTTTTTAAAGAGGGGGTCATTTTGGGGTGACCCTGAAAAACAAAGAGGTTATTATTGGGTTTCAGCCCGTTCGACCTGGGGTTTGTTCATTTTACTAGGTTTTTTGGCTTTTTGGGAAATTTTGGGGCTCGGGTTTAAAGGGGGTTTCAATTTCTAGTTTTTATTTTTGGGTTTTTAGTTTGGCTTTGTGGGTTTGGGTTTTATGTTTGAAGGGGGGGGGGGGTTTTTTGATTTTAAAAATTTCAATTTAAAATAGAAAATTTAAATTTGGGCCGCGATCCCCGAGGATTCATAATCTTTTGTGCCTTTTCGGAAGTTAAAATTTCTTGATTCTTGTGCCAGCGTGTTTTTGGAAATTTGACCCTTCTGGCAAGAATTTTTTTAGGGCCTGTCACCTTGAGGTAAAAAATTGGGAAATTTTAAAAAACTGGGCAATTTTTTTCGTTTAAATTTTTGGGGGTTAAAGCAAACGGGGTTTATTTTTTGGGAGTTTGGGGGAGGGGGTTTCCCTTTTTTTTTTTTAATGAGGGGTCAGTTTTAGAGCTGAATCTGCTAGTTTTTATTTTTTTCTAGGAAATCATTTAGGTTTAAACAGTAATCTTTCTTTTTTTTTCAAAACTAATTGAAAAAAAGAATTTCCCCTATGTTGGCTTTTGTCAAAACCCCCAAAACGTTTGGTTTGGGGAAACCCGAGGTGGCATTGATGGAGAAGTTTCCTCCCGGTTTAATTTTTAATAGGGGTACATTGGAAGGGGAAATTTTAGCAGGAAATTATTAATACGCCTTTGGGCCCCGGGGGGGTGGGGGAGGGCAAGAGGACCAATTGGAAAAGGGCAACTGGGGCTGGTAGCCCCCGTAAAGTATCCAATGGGTTTTTGGAGATAACTTAAGGGAGCATAATTTTTCAACAAGGGAAAAAATCAATTCGGGGGTGAAACCAAACAGGGATGGGGAAAAAAAAATGTATAGTCCCTTCGGTTGTTTGAAGTTTTTCCAAATATCATGGAAAAGGGCTTTCCTCCCCAAAAGAAAGGTTTTCAAGATCAGGGGTGAAGTTACTCGGGGTCTAAGTATCTGACAAGGGTTTTCTACCCCATAAAAAAAAAACACCCCCGCCCCAAAAAGACCCCCCTCCCTCCCCCTTTAGTGCCCAAATTTTTTTCTTAATAAAGGGGGCCAGATTTCTGTTAGGAGAATTTAGTACCGTAAGGGAAAATGGGGTTTAGGGTTAATTCACAAAGGAGAATTATATGCGGCCGGAAAAAGGGGGGGGCAAACCGAAGGAGCTGGAAGGGTTTCTGTATTTTTTATTTTAATGGGCCCCTCCCCCCTTTTTTTTTTAGAAGATGAGATTGAAATATTTTTAAAAAGGAAAAAACTTATTTTTAATTATGGCTTCCCGTGCTAGTAATGTGTCCCTTTGGAAAGGGAAAATTTTGTCAAGGGCCCAACCCTTTTTGACCCTTCCCTTTCCCCATCAGGGAATGCTTTAAAAAGGGGGGGTTTAACCCCCCTTTTTCATTTTAGGAAAAGGGACTTTTAAACCATTGGTCCCAGGGAAAAAAAAAGTGTGTGGGGCCACTAGGTCCCAAGGGGAACCCCGAACTTAACGGGAGATATCTTAGGAAAGAAAAAGCAAAATTTTTACCATAGAAAAAACATTGAAAAACCGAACCAAAGGAAAACCCCTATTAAAAAAACATTAAAAATGTATACCAAATATTTCCCCTTTGGGAAGGGGAAAACATTAGGGCAGTCCGCCTACAACAGCGGGGGAGAAAAAAAGTTTAAAAGGTCTTATGTCATTCCTTGGGGGGAAATTTTCCCTCAAAGAAAACCCCCAACATTTTAAACAGAGAGCATACAAAGGGTTTTGTGATGGAAATCCAAAATGCAGAAAATTGAGCGAAAGGGGGGTTTTTCCCGACCAATAGGGGTTTTTTCATTTAAAGGGCGTACTTGTTTTTTTCCCGATAGGGCTAAATCCCTGCAGGGGGAAGATCCCCAAAAGTCGCAAGGGAGAGCATGCCTTTCCCCTGGGGATAACCTTTTAAATTGAGATCCCTTTTTTGGGTTTAAATTTTCCCGTTTCACAGGAAAAACCCCCATTATAAGGAATTTTTTTTTCTCTCTAAAAAGCTTTGTGTTTGGTTTGGGAAATTCTTCTTTTAAAAATTTGTGGCTGCTGAAGATCGGGAAAAAGGGGTTTTAGGGTTTGGAAAAAATTTCCGGGGGCGGGTTTCCCCTTTGCGGGGAGCAGGGGGGTTCCTCCTTGTGGGTAGAAGTGGTTTCCCGGGTATGGGGTTCCCCTGGGCACTTGAGGAGGAAGGCTTCGAGGTTTAGGAATTCGATGGATCCTGTCTATAATTAGTTCCTGGGTGGTTTATATTGAGGGAGCACCAGTGCCATCAGGTCGGTCAAGAAAGCATTAAGCTGATCTGGCATGACAGATTCCGGTATACCTCTGATGCGCACATTATTTCGTCTGGATCGATCTTCCAGGTCCAAGACTTTATTGGAGAGTCGCTGCACCTCATCTTCTAGGGAGTTATTGGCATCTATCAGGGAATGTGGGAGGTCGCAAACTCGGCCTTTTCTCTCAATGTGCTCAGTTCTGGATGCCACAGACAACAGGTCTTGTTTTAAGATCTGAAATAAATTTCTTTGAGTCCCTTGAAGTGTAGAGCGAAAAGAGCAGAAAGACGCTGAAGGGTGGAAGTTGTTAGAGGTTGAGAGTCTATTTCCTCACGGTTGTCTAGGTCGACTGAACCTGCTCTTGAAGAAATGGAAGGAGGTGCAGAGGAAAATTGTAACCCTTTTTTGGATCTGGTTTCAGTACCAGAGGCAGGACCAAAAAAAGTCTGGAAGCTTAGCGGGATGGGGATTTGGGGTTTTTCTTGGAAGTGCCACCCATACTTGATGGAAGTAAGAAAGAAGGATTTCCAGAGGTAGTTGTAAGAGATTTTTTTTTTCTTGCTTTTCACAGGTGGGACGAGTTGATCTGCAAACCGGATCAATGATTCACAGCAGAGCCCTTTATAGGTCAGATGAGAAAAGTAGCAGTATGTGTCAATGGGTTAGTGTTGCACAATAGCAGAAGCAATAAAAAGCAGAATTAGAAGGGGCGTGGCTTGGCATGGCTGTGTGAGGCAGCAACTCTGCTGAGCTCCCGCACATTAGCCCTCATATTCGGCCTTTTTCTTTATTTCAATATGGGGAAATCCTCCAAAAAGGGGAAGAAGGACTCTGCACAACACCCCGAGCCCAGCCAGGGTGACATCTCCCGCTACTTTGGCCGGTACGCGGGTTTTTAAAGCCTGATGAAGATGTTGGCTGCCACGGGGCCCCTCAAGCTGGCCGCCTGACCCTCGTGGCAGGCACCACTCTCCCTGCAGCTGACCTGCGACCGGACCTCCCTGTAACCCGATCCACCTGCCGGAGAAAGAGAGTTGGGATCCCGGTGAGCTCCTCACCTGCTGTTACTCCGGTGAGTGAAGCTGCCGCTCAGTGGGCCTCGCGGCCCTCCCCGCTGACACTCCCAGAGGACCCGGGAAAGAAGAAGGCAGCCAGCCCGACCACATGGACCCAGCTGCAGCCGCAGGACGCGGGCAGGCCCGTCCTCACTGCCTGCGCCGGCATCCTCCTCGGCTCTGACGCTGACTCAGGGGAGCCCGCAACCTCCCTCATCAGGGGCCCCTTTGTCGGGGGGCCGGGGGACGCCCCACCCACGGCCCCTGCCTCGGCGGGGTTACCACTTCAGCAATCAGGGGGGCCGCTACCAT